>JAEIFJ010001045.1:0-16323 GCA_018903435.1 Leucophenga varia
ATGAAACTTTCAGGAAAATCGTTTATTTGTATAAATATTTACAAAAATCAACAAATTTTAAGAAAAAACAAAATTTTTTTTTTTTTTTGAAATTTTGAGTCATTTGTCGTCGCTTAAGAGAAAATGTTAAGATCCAATGTAGGGTAAAAATATCAATTGTTTTGATCTTCATGAAACTTTCAGAAAATCGTTTATTTGTATAAATATTTACAAAAATCAACAAATTTTAAGAAAAACAAAAAATTTTTTTTTTTAAATTGGTGAAATTTTTTTTTTTGAAATTTTGAGTCATTTGTCGTCGCTTAAGAGAACATGTTAAGATCCAATGTAGGGTAAAAATATCAATTGTTTTGATCTTCATGAAACTTTCAGAAAATCGTTTATTTGTATTAATATTTACAAAAATCAACAAATTTTAAGAAAAAACAAAAATTTTTTTTTTTTTGAAATTTTGAGTCATTGTCGTGCTTAGAGACATGTTAAGATCCAATGTAGGGTAAAAATATCAATTGTTTTGATCTTCAATGAACTTTAAAATCGTTTATTTGTTTAATATTTACAAAAAATAAAGATCCAATGTAGGGTAAAAAATATCAATTGTTTTGATCTTCATGAAACTTTCAGAAAATCGTTTATTTGTATTAATATTTACAAAAATCAACAAATTTTAAGAAAAAACAAAATTTTTTTTTTTTTTTGAAATTTTGAGTCAATTGTCGTCGCTTAAGAGAACATGTTAAGATCCAATGTAGGGTAAAAATATCAATTGTTTTGATCTTCATGAAACTTTCAGAAAATCGTTTATTTGTATTAATATTTACAAAAATCAACAAATTTTAAGAAAAAACAAAAATTTTTTTTTTTTTTGAAATTTTGAGTCAATTGTCGTCGCTTAAGAGAACATGTTAAGATCCAATGTAGGGTAAAAATATCAATTGTTTTGATCTTCATAAAACTTTAAAAAATTCTTTTTTTGTATTAATATTTACAAAAATCAACAAATTTTAAGAAAAAAAAAATTTTTTTTTTTTTGAAATTTTGAGTCATTGTGTTTAAGAGATCCAATGTTAAAGATCCAATTTTTGATCTTCTATGAAACTTTCAGAAAATCGTTTATTTGTATTAATATTTACAAAAATCAACAAATTTTAAGAAAAAACAAAAATTTTTTTTTTTTGAAATTTTGAGTCATTTGTCGTCGCTTAAGAGAACATGTTAAGATCCAATGTAGGGTAAAAATATCAATTGTTTTGATCTTCATGAAACTTTCAGAAAATCGTTTATTTGTATTAATATTTACAAAAATCAACAAATTTTAAGAAAAAACAAAAATTTTTAGTAATTGTCGTCGCTTAAGAGAACATGTTAAGATCCAATGTAGGGTAAAAAATATCAATTGTTTTGATCTTCATGAAACTTTCAGAAAATCGTTTATTTGTATTAATATTTACAAAAATCAACAAATTTTAAGAAAAAACAAAAATTTTTTTTTTTTTGAAATTTTGAGTCAATTGTCGTCGCTTAAGAGAACATGTTAAGATCCAATGTAGGGTAAAAATATCAATTGTTTTGATCTTCATGAAACTTTCAGAAAATCGTTTATTTGTATTAATATTTACAAAAATCAACAAATTTTAAGAAAAAACAAAAAATTTTTTTTTTTTTTGAAATTTTGAGTCAATTGTCGTCGCTTAAGAGAACATGTTAAGATCCAATGTAGGGTAAAAATATCAATTGTTTTGATCTTCATGAAACTTTCAGAAAATCGTTTATTTGTATTAATATTTACAAAAATCAACAAATTTTAAGAAAAAAACAAAAAATTTTTTTTTTTTTGAAATTTTGAGTCAATTGTCGTCGCTTAAGAGAACATGTTAAGATCCAATGTAGGGTAAAAATATCAATTGTTTTGATCTTCATGAAACTTTCAGAAAATCGTTTATTTGTATTAATATTTACAAAAATCAACAAATTTTAAGAAAAAAAAAATTTTTTTTTTTTTTGAAATTTTGAGTCATGTTAAGATCCAATGTAGGGTAAAAAATATCAATTGTTTTGATCTTCATGAAACTTTCAGAAAATCGTTTATTTGTATTAATATTTACAAAAATCAACAAATTTTAAGAAAAACAAAATTTTTTTTTTTTTTGAAATTTTGAGTCAATTGTCGTCGCTTAAGAGAACATGTTAAGATCCAATGTAGGGTAAAAATATCAATTGTTTTGATCTTCATGAAACTTTCAGAAAATCGTTTATTTGTATTAATATTTACAAAAATCAACAAATTTTAAGAAAAAACAAAATTTTTTTTTTTTTTGAAATTTTGAGTCAATTGTCGTCGCTTAAGAGAACATGTTAAGATCCAATGTAGGGTAAAAAATATCAATTGTTTTGATCTTCATGAAACTTTCAGAAAATCGTTTATTTGTATTAATATTTACAAAAATCAACAAATTTTAAGAAAAAAACAAAAATTTTTTTTTTTTTTTTGAGTCAATTGTCGTCGCTTAAGAGAACATGTTAAGATCCAATGTAGGGTAAAAATATCAATTGTTTTGATCTTCATGAAACTTTCAGAAAATCGTTTATTTGTATTAATATTTACAAAAATCAACAAATTTTAAGAAAAAACAAAAATTTTTTTTTTTTTTGAAATTTTGAGTCATTGTCGTCATGTTAAGATCCAATGTAGGGTAAAAATATCAATTGTTTTGATCTTCATGAAACTTTCAGAAAATCGTTTATTTGTATTAATATTTACAAAAATCAACAAATTTTAAGAAAAAACAAAAATTTTTTTTTTTAAAATTTTGGATCCTGTGTATAATTGTTTTTTTTCGAAATCGTTTATTTTTGTTATTAGTCATGTTAAGATCCAATGTAGGGTAAAAAATATCAATTGTTTTGATCTTCATGAAACTTTCAGAAAATCGTTTATTTGTATTAATATTTACAAAAATCAACAAATTTTAAGAAAAAAAAAAAATTTTTTTTTTTTTGAAATTTTGAGTCAATTGTCGTCGCTTAAGAGAACATGTTAAGATCCAATGTAGGGTAAAAATATCAATTGTTTTGATCTTCATGAAACTTTCAGAAAATCGTTTATTTGTATAAATTTTATTTACAAAAAAAAAAAAATTATAAAAAAAAAAAAAAATTTTTTTTTTAAATTCAATTTGTCGTCAGCTTAAGAGAAAATGTTAAGATCCAATGTAGGGTAAAAAATATCAATTGTTTTGATCTTCATGAAACTTTCAGAAAATCGTTTATTTGTATTAATATTTACAAAAATCAACAAATTTTAAGAAAAACAAAAATTTTTTTTTTTTTGAAATTTTGAGTCATAAATGTTAAGATCCAATGTAGGGTAAAAAATATCAATTGTTTTGATCTTCATGAAACTTTCAGAAAATCGTTTATTTGTATTAATATTTACAAAAATCAACAAATTTTAAGAAAAAACAAAAATTTTTTTTTTTTTTGAAATTTTGAGTATTTTCGTTAGAGAACATGTTAAGATCCAATGTAGGGTAAAAAATATCAATTGTTTTGATCTTCATGAAACTTTCAGAAAATCGTTTATTTGTATTAATATTTACAAAAATCAACAAATTTTAAGAAAAAAACAAAATTTTTTTTTTTTTGAAATTTTGAGTCAATTGTCGTCGCTTAAGAGAACATGTTAAGATCCAATGTAGGGTAAAAATATCAATTGTTTTGATCTTCATGAAACTTTCAGAAAATCGTTTATTTGTATTAATATTTACAAAAATCAACAAATTTTAAGAAAAAAAAAAAAATTTTTTTTTGAAATTTTGAAATTTGTCATTGTTCGCTTAAGAGAACATGTTAAGATCCAATGTAGGGTAAAAAATATCAATTGTTTTGATCTTCATGAAACTTTCAGAAAATCGTTTATTTGTATTAATATTTACAAAAATCAACAAATTTTAAGAAAAAACAAAAATTTTTTTTTTTTTTTGAAATTTTAAGAGTCATGTTAAGATCCAATGTAGGGTAAAAAATATCAATTGTTTTGATCTTCATGAAACTTTCAGAAAATCGTTTATTTGTATTAATATTTACAAAAATCAACAAATTTTAAGAAAAAAAAAAAATTTTTTTTTTTTTTGAAATTTTGAGTCAATTGTTCGCTTAAGAGAACATGTTAAGATCCAATGTAGGGTAAAAAATATCAATTGTTTTGATCTTCATGAAACTTTCAGAAAATCGTTTATTTGTATTAATATTTACAAAAATCAACAAATTTTAAGAAAAAAATTATTTTTTTTTTTTTTGAAATTTTGAGTATTGTCGTCCTTAAAACATGTTAAGATCCAATGTAGGGTAAAAAATATCAATTGTTTTGATCTTCATGAAACTTTCAGAAAATCGTTTATTTGTATTAATATTTACAAAAATCAACAAATTTTAAGAAAAAACAAAAATTTTTTTTTTTGAATTTTGATTTGAAAAACAAAAATTTTTTTTTTTTTTTGAAATTTTGAGTCAATTGTCGTCGCTTAAGAGAACATGTTAAGATCCAATGTAGGGTAAAAAATATCAATTGTTTTGATCTTCATGAAACTTTCAGAAAATCGTTTATTTGTATTAATATTTACAAAAATCAACAAATTTTAAGAAAAAACAAAATTTTTTTTTTTTTGAAATTTTGAGTCAATTGTCGTCGCTTAAGAGAACATGTTAAGATCCAATGTAGGGTAAAAATATCAATTGTTTTGATCTTCATGAAACTTTCAGAAAATCGTTTATTTGTATTAATATTTACAAAAATCAACAAATTTTTTAGAAAATTTTTTTTTGAAATTTTGAGTCAATTGTCGTCGCTTAAGAGAACATGTTAAGATCCAATGTAGGGTAAAAAATATCAATTGTTTTGATCTTCATGAAACTTTCAGAAAATCGTTTATTTGTATTAATATTTACAAAAATCAACAAATTTTAAGAAAAAACAAAATTTTTTTTTTTTTGAAATTTTGAGTCAATTGTCGTCGCTTAAGAGAACATGTTAAGATCCAATGTAGGGTAAAAATATCAATTGTTTTGATCTTCATGAAACTTTCAGAAAATCGTTTATTTGTATTAATATTTACAAAAATCAACAAATTTTAAGAAAAAAAAAAATTTTTTTTTTTTTGAAATTTTGAGTCAATTGTCGTCGCTTAAGAGAACATGTTAAGATCCAATGTAGGGTAAAAATATCAATTGTTTTGATCTTCATGAAACTTTCAGAAAATCGTTTATTTGTATTAATATTTACAAAAATCAACAAATTTTAAGAAAAAACAAAAATTTTTTTTTTTTGAAATTTTGAGTCAATTGTCGTCGCTTAAGAGAACATGTTAAGATCCAATGTAGGGTAAAAATATCAATTGTTTTGATCTTCATGAAACTTTCAGAAAATCGTTTATTTGTATTAATATTTACAAAAATCAACAAATTTTAAGAAAAAAAAAAAATTTTTTTTTTTTGAAATTTTGAGTCAATTGTCGTCGCTTAAGAGAACATGTTAAGATCCAATGTAGGGTAAAAAATATCAATTGTTTTGATCTTCATGAAACTTTCAGAAAATCGTTTATTTGTATTAATATTTACAAAAATCAACAAATTTTAAGAAAAAACAAAATTTTTTTTTTTTTGAAATTTTGAGTCAATTGTCGTCGCTTAAGAGAACATGTTAAGATCCAATGTAGGGTAAAAATATCAATTGTTTTGATCTTCATGAAACTTTCAGAAAATCGTTTATTTGTATTAATATTTACAAAAATCAACAAATTTTAAGAAAAAACAAAAAATTTTTTTTTTTTTGAAATTTTGAGTCAATTGTCGTCGCTTAAGAGAACATGTTAAGATCCAATGTAGGGTAAAAATATCAATTGTTTTGATCTTCATGAAACTTTCAGAAAATCGTTTATTTGTATTAATATTTACAAAAATCAACAAATTTTAAGAAAAACAAAATTTTTTTTTTTTTTTGAAATTTTGAGTCAATTGTCGTCGCTTAAGAGAACATGTTAAGATCCAATGTAGGGTAAAAATATCAATTGTTTTGATCTTCATGAAACTTTCAGAAAATCGTTTATTTGTATTAATATTTACAAAAATCAACAAATTTTAAGAAAAAAACAAAAATTTTTTTTTTTTTGAAATTTTGAGTCAATTGTCGTCGCTTAAGAGAACATGTTAAGATCCAATGTAGGGTAAAAAATATCAATTGTTTTGATCTTCATGAAACTTTCAGAAAATCGTTTATTTGTATTAATATTTACAAAAATCAACAAATTTTAAGAAAAAACAAAAATTTTTTTTTTTTTGAAATTTTGAGTCAATTGTCGTCGCTTAAGAGAACATGTTAAGATCCAATGTAGGGTAAAAATATCAATTGTTTTGATCTTCATGAAACTTTCAGAAAATCGTTTATTTGTATTAATATTTACAAAAATCAACAAATTTTAAGAAAAACAAAAATTTTTTTTTTTTTTGAAATTTTGAGTCAATTGTCGTCGCTTAAGAGAACATGTTAAGATCCAATGTAGGGTAAAAATATCAATTGTTTTGATCTTCATGAAACTTTCAGAAAATCGTTTATTTGTATTAATATTTACAAAAATCAACAAATTTTAAGAAAAACAAAAATTTTTTTTTTTTTTTTGAAATTTTGAGTCAATTGTCGTCGCTTAAGAGAACATGTTAAGATCCAATGTAGGGTAAAAATATCAATTGTTTTGATCTTCATGAAACTTTCAGAAAATCGTTTATTTGTATTAATATTTACAAAAATCAACAAATTTTAAGAAAAAACAAAATTTTTTTTTTTTTTGAAATTTTGAGTCAATTGTCGTCGCTTAAGAGAACATGTTAAGATCCAATGTAGGGTAAAAATATCAATTGTTTTGATCTTCATGAAACTTTCAGAAAATCGTTTATTTGTATTAATATTTACAAAAATCAACAAATTTTAAGAAAAAACAAAAATTTTTTTTTTTTTGAAATTTTGAGTCAATTGTCGTCGCTTAAGAGAACATGTTAAGATCCAATGTAGGGTAAAAATATCAATTGTTTTGATCTTCATGAAACTTTCAGAAAATCGTTTATTTGTATTAATATTTACAAAAATCAACAAATTTTAAGAAAAAAACAAATTTTTTTTTTTTTTGAAATTTTGAGTCATTGTTAAGCATGTTAAGATCCAATGTAGGGTAAAAAATATCAATTGTTTTGATCTTCATGAAACTTTCAGAAAATCGTTTATTTGTATTAATATTTACAAAAATCAACAAATTTTAAGAAAAAACAAAAATTTTTTTTTTTTTTGAAATTTTGAGTCAATTGTCGTCGCTTAAGAGAACATGTTAAGATCCAATGTAGGGTAAAAATATCAATTGTTTTGATCTTCATGAAACTTTCAGAAAATCGTTTATTTGTATTAATATTTACAAAAATCAACAAATTTTAAGAAAAACAAAATTTTTTTTTTTTTTTGAAATTTTGAGTCAATTGTCGTCGCTTAAGAGAACATGTTAAGATCCAATGTAGGGTAAAAATATCAATTGTTTTGATCTTCATGAAACTTTCAGAAAATCGTTTATTTGTATTAATATTTACAAAAATCAACAAATTTTAAGAAAAACAAAAATTTTTTTTTTTTTTTGAAATTTTGAGTCAATTGTCGTCGCTTAAGAGAACATGTTAAGATCCAATGTAGGGTAAAAATATCAATTGTTTTGATCTTCATGAAACTTTCAGAAAATCGTTTATTTGTATTAATATTTACAAAAATCAACAAATTTTAAGAAAAAAACAAAATTTTTTTTTTTTTTGAAATTTTGAGTCAATTGTCGTCGCTTAAGAGAACATGTTAAGATCCAATGTAGGGTAAAAATATCAATTGTTTTGATCTTCATGAAACTTTCAGAAAATCGTTTATTTGTATTAATATTTACAAAAATCAACAAATTTTAAGAAAAAAACAAAAATTTTTTTTTTTTTTTTTGAAATTTTGAGTCATGTTAAGATCCAATGTAGGGTAAAAAATATCAATTGTTTTGATCTTCATGAAACTTTCAGAAAATCGTTTATTTGTATTAATATTTACAAAAATCAACAAATTTTAAGAAAAAACAAAAATTTTTTTTTTTTTGAAATTTTGAGTCAATTGTCGTCGCTTAAGAGAACATGTTAAGATCCAATGTAGGGTAAAAATATCAATTGTTTTGATCTTCATGAAACTTTCAGAAAATCGTTTATTTGTATTAATATTTACAAAAATCAACAAATTTTAAGAAAAAAAAAATTTTTTTTTTTTTTGAAATTTTGAGTCAATTGTCGTCGCTTAAGAGAACATGTTAAGATCCAATGTAGGGTAAAAATATCAATTGTTTTGATCTTCATGAAACTTTCAGAAAATCGTTTATTTGTATTAATATTTACAAAAATCAACAAATTTTAAGAAAAACAAAAATTTTTTTTTTTTTGAAATTTTGAGTCATTGTCGTCGCTTAAGAGAACATGTTAAGATCCAATGTAGGGTAAAAAATATCAATTGTTTTGATCTTCATGAAACTTTCAGAAAATCGTTTATTTGTATTAATATTTACAAAAATCAACAAATTTTAAGAAAAAACAAAAATTTTTTTTTTTTTGAAATTTTGAGTCATTGTCGTCGCTTAAGAGAACATGTTAAGATCCAATGTAGGGTAAAAATATCAATTGTTTTGATCTTCATGAAACTTTCAGAAAATCGTTTATTTGTATTAATATTTACAAAAATCAACAAATTTTAAGAAAAAACAAAAATTTTTTTTTTTTTGAAATTTTGAGTCAATTGTCGTCGCTTAAGAGAACATGTTAAGATCCAATGTAGGGTAAAAATATCAATTGTTTTGATCTTCATGAAACTTTCAGAAAATCGTTTATTTGTATTAATATTTACAAAAATCAACAAATTTTAAGAAAAAACAAAAATTTTTTTTTGAAATTATTTTTGTCATAGAATCATGTTAAGATCCAATGTAGGGTAAAAATTATCAATTGTTTTGATCTTCATGAAACTTTCAGAAAATCGTTTATTTGTATTAATATTTACAAAAATCAACAAATTTTAAGAAAAAAAAAAAAATTTTTTTTTTTGAAATTTTGAGTCAATTGTCGTCGCTTAAGAGAACATGTTAAGATCCAATGTAGGGTAAAAATATCAATTGTTTTGATCTTCATGAAACTTTCAGAAAATCGTTTATTTGTATTAATATTTACAAAAATCAACAAATTTTAAGAAAAACAAAAATTTTTTTTTTTTTGAAATTTTGAGTCATTTGTCGTGCTTAAGAGAACATGTTAAGATCCAATGTAGGGTAAAAAATATCAATTGTTTTGATCTTCATGAAACTTTCAGAAAATCGTTTATTTGTATTAATATTTACAAAAATCAACAAATTTTAAGAAAACCAAAAATTTTTTTTTTTTTAATTTTTGAGTCATTTGTCGTCGTTAAGAGAACATGTTAAGATCCAATGTAGGGTAAAAATATCAATTGTTTTGATCTTCATGAAACTTTCAGAAAATCGTTTATTTGTATAAATATTTACAAAAATCAACAAATTTTAAGAAAAACAAAAATTTTTTTTTTTGAAATTTTGAGTCATTTGTCGTCGCTTAAGAGAAAATGTTAAGATCCAATGTAGGGTAAAAAATATCAATTGTTTTGATCTTCATGAAACTTTCAGAAAATCGTTTATTTGTATTAATATTTACAAAAATCAACAAATTTTAAGAAAAAAAAAAATTTTTTTTTTTTTGAAATTTTGAGTCATTTGTCGTCGCTTAAGAGAACATGTTAAGATCCAATGTAGGGTAAAAATATCAATTGTTTTGATCTTCATGAAACTTTCAGAAAATCGTTTATTTGTATTAATATTTACAAAAATCAACAAATTTTAAGAAAAACAAAAATTTTTTTTTTTTTTGAAATTTTGAGTCATTTGTCGTCGCTTAAGAGAAAATGTTAAGATCCAATGTAGGGTAAAAAATATCAATTGTTTTGATCTTCATGAAACTTTCAGAAAATCGTTTATTTGTATTAATATTTACAAAAATCAACAAATTTTAAGAAAAAACAAAAATTTTTTTTTTTTTTTTTGAGTCATTTGTCGTCGCTTAAGAGAACATGTTAAGATCCAATGTAGGGTAAAAAATATCAATTGTTTTGATCTTCATGAAACTTTCAGAAAATCGTTTATTTGTATTAATATTTACAAAAATCAACAAATTTTAAGAAAAAAACAAAATTTTTTTTTTTGAAATTTTGAGTCATTTGTTGTCGCTTAAGAGAACATGTTAAGATCCAATGTAGGGTAAAAAAATATCAATTGTTTTGATCTTCATGAAACTTTCAGAAAATCGTTTATTTGTATTAATATTTACAAAAATCAACAAATTTTAAGAAAAAAAAAAAATTTTTTTTTTTTTTTGAAATTTTGAGTCATTTGTCGTCGCTTAAGAGAAAATGTTAAGATCCAATGTAGGGTAAAAAATATCAATTGTTTTGATCTTCATGAAACTTTCAGAAAATCGTTTATTTGTATAAATATTTACAAAAATCAACAAATTTTAAGAAAAAACAAAAATTTTTTTTTTTGAAATTTTGAGTCATTTGTCGTCGCTTAAGAGAAATCCAATGTAGGGTAAAAATATCAATTAGAAACTTTAGAAAATGTTTTTATTTTAATCTTGAAAAAATATCAATTGTTTTGATCTTCATGAAACTTTCAGAAAATCGTTTATTTGTATAAATATTTACAAAAATCAACAAATTTTAAGAAAAAACAAATTTTTTTTTTTTTTGAAATTTTGAGTCATTTGTCGTCGCTTAAGAGAACATGTTAAGATCCAATGTAGGGTAAAAATATCAATTGTTTTGATCTTCATGAAACTTTCAGAAAATCGTTTATTTGTATTAATATTTACAAAAATCAACAAATTTTAAGAAAAAAAAAATTTTTTTTTTTTTTGAAATTTTGAGTCATTTGTCGTCGCTTAAGAGAAAATGTTAAGATCCAATGTAGGGTAAAAAATATCAATTGTTTTGATCTTCATGAAACTTTCAGAAAATCGTTTATTTGTATAAATATTTACAAAAATCAACAAATTTTAAGAAAAAACAAAAATTTTTTTTTTTTTTGAAATTTTGAGTCATTTGTCGTCGCTTAAGAGAAAATGTTAAGATCCAATGTAGGGTAAAAAATATCAATTGTTTTGATCTTCATGAAACTTTCAGAAAATCGTTTATTTGTATAAATATTTACAAAAATCAACAAATTTTAAGAAAAAACAAAAATTTTTTTTTTTTTGAAATTTTGAGTCATTTGTCGTCGCTTAAGAGAAAATGTTAAGATCCAATGTAGGGTAAAAAATATCAATTGTTTTGATCTTCATGAAACTTTCAGAAAATCGTTTATTTGTATAAATATTTACAAAAATCAACAAATTTTAGAAAAAAAACAAAATTTTTTTTTTTTTGAAATTTTGAGTCATTTGTCGTCGCTTAAGAGAAAATGTTAAGATCCAATGTAGGGTAAAAAATATCAATTGTTTTGATCTTCATGAAACTTTCAGAAAATCGTTTATTTGTATAAATATTTACAAAAATCAACAAATTTTAAGAAAAAACAAAAATTTTTTTTTTTTGAAATTTTGAGTCATTTGTCGTCGCTTAAGAGAAAATGTTAAGATCCAATGTAGGGTAAAAAATATCAATTGTTTTGATCTTCATGAAACTTTCAGAAAATCGTTTATTTGTATAAATATTTACAAAAATCAACAAATTTTAAGAAAAAACAAAAATTTTTTTTTTTTTGAAATTTTGAGTCATTTGTCGTCGCTTAAGAGAAAATGTTAAGATCCAATGTAGGGTAAAAAATATCAATTGTTTTGATCTTCATGAAACTTTCAGAAAATCGTTTATTTGTATAAATATTTACAAAAATCAACAAATTTTAAGAAAAAACAAAAATTTTTTTTTTTTTTAAATTTTGAGTCATTTGTCGTCGCTTAAGAGAAAATGTTAAGATCCAATGTAGGGTAAAAAATATCAATTGTTTTGATCTTCATGAAACTTTCAGAAAATCGTTTATTTGTATAAATATTTACAAAAATCAACAAATTTTAAGAAAAAACAAAAATTTTTTTTTTTAATAATTTTGAGTCATTTGTCGTCGCTTAAGAGAAAATGTTAAGATCCAATGTAGGGTAAAAAATATCAATTGTTTTGATCTTCATGAAACTTTCAGAAAATCGTTTATTTGTATAAATATTTACAAAAATCAACAAATTTTAAGAAAAAAACAAAAATTTTTTTTTTTTTTTGAAATTTTGAGTCATTTGTCGTCGCTTAAGAGAAAATGTTAAGATCCAATGTAGGGTAAAAAATATCAATTGTTTTGATCTTCATGAAACTTTCAGAAAATCGTTTATTTGTATAAATATTTACAAAAATCAACAAATTTTAAGAAAAAACAAAAATTTTTTTTTTTTTTTTTTGAAATTTTGAGTCATTTGTCGTCGCTTAAGAGAAAATGTTAAGATCCAATGTAGGGTAAAAAATATCAATTGTTTTGATCTTCATGAAACTTTCAGAAAATCGTTTATTTGTATAAATATTTACAAAAATCAACAAATTTTAAGAAAAACAAAAATTTTTTTTTTTTTTGAAATTTTGAGTCATTTGTCGTCGCTTAAGAGAAAATGTTAAGATCCAATGTAGGGTAAAAAATATCAATTGTTTTGATCTTCATGAAACTTTCAGAAAATCGTTTATTTGTATAAATATTTACAAAAATCAACAAATTTTAAGAAAAACAAAAATTTTTTTTTTTTTGAAATTTTGAGTCATTTGTCGTCGCTTAAGAGAAAATGTTAAGATCCAATGTAGGGTAAAAAATATCAATTGTTTTGATCTTCATGAAACTTTCAGAAAATCGTTTATTTGTATAAATATTTACAAAAATCAACAAATTTTAAGAAAAAACAAAAATTTTTTTTTTTTTTTGAAATTTTGAGTCATTTGTCGTCGCTTAAGAGAAAATGTTAAGATCCAATGTAGGGTAAAAAATATCAATTGTTTTGATCTTCATGAAACTTTCAGAAAATCGTTTATTTGTATAAATATTTACAAAAATCAACAAATTTTAAGAAAAAACAAAATTTTTTTTTTTTTTTTTTTGAAATTTTGAGTCATTTGTCGTCGCTTAAGAGAAAATGTTAAGATCCAATGTAGGGTAAAAAATATCAATTGTTTTGATCTTCATGAAACTTTCAGAAAATCGTTTATTTGTATAAATATTTACAAAAATCAACAAATTTTAAGAAAAAACAAAAATTTTTTTTTTTTTGTATAAATATTTACAAAAATCAACAAATTTTAAGAAAAAAACAAAAATTTTTTTTTTTTTGAAATTTTGAGTCATTTGTCGTCGCTTAAGAGAAAATGTTAAGATCCAATGTAGGGTAAAAAATATCAATTGTTTTGATCTTCATGAAACTTTCAGAAAATCGTTTATTTGTATAAATATTTACAAAAATCAACAAATTTTAAGAAAAAACAAAAATTTTTTTTTTTTTTGAAATTTTGAGTCATTTGTCGTCGCTTAAGAGAAAATGTTAAGATCCAATGTAGGGTAAAAAATATCAATTGTTTTGATCTTCATGAAACTTTCAGAAAATCGTTTATTTGTATAAATATTTACAAAAATCAACAAATTTTAAGAAAAAAAAAAATTTTTTTTTTTTTTGAAATTTTGAGTCATTTGTCGTCGCTTAAGAGAAAATGTCAAGATCCAATGTAGGGTAAAAAATATCAATTGTTTTGATCTTCATGAAACTTTCAGAAAATCGTTTATTTGTATAAATATTTACAAAAATCAACAAATTTTAAGAAAAACAAAAATTTTTTTTTTTTTGAAATTTTGAGTCATTTGTCGTCGCTTAAGAGAAAATGTTAAAAATATCAATTGTTTTGATCTTCATGAAACTTTCAGAAAATCGTTTATTTGTATTAATATTTACAAAAATCCAATTTTAAAAAAATTTTTAAGAGAAAAGTAGACAAGAAAAAATAAATTTTTTTTTTTTGAAATTTTGAGTATTGTCTTAAGAGAAAATGTTAAGATCCAATGTAGGGTAAAAAATATCAATTGTTTTGATCTTCATGAAACTTTCAGAAAATCGTTTATTTGTATTAATATTTACAAAAATCAACAAATTTTAAGAAAAAACAAAAATTTTTTTTTTTTTTTGAAATTTTGAGTCATTTGTCGTCGCTTAAGAGAAAATGTTAAGATCCAATGTAGGGTAAAAAATATCAATTGTTTTGATCTTCATGAAACTTTCAGAAAATCGTTTATTTGTATTAAATATTTACAAAAATCAACAAATTTTAAGAAAAAAAAAAAATTTTTTTGAAATTTTGGTCATTTGTCGTCGCTTAAGAGAAAATGTTAAGATCAATGTAGGGTAAAAAATATATCAATTGTTTTGATCTTCATGAAACTTTCAGAAAATCGTTTATTTGTATAAATATTTACAAAAATCAACAAATTTTAAGAAAAAAAAAAATTTTTTTTTTTTTTTGAAATTTTGAGTCATTTGTCGTCGCTTAAGAGAAAATGTTAAGATCCAATGTAGGGTAAAAAATATCAATTGTTTTGATCTTCATGAAACTTTCAGAAAATCGTTTATTTGTATAAATATTTACAAAAATCAACAAATTTTTAGAGAAAAACAAAAATTTTTTTTTTTTTTGAAATTTTGAGTCATTTGTCGTCGCTTAAGAGAAAATGTTAAGATCCAATGTAGGGTAAAAAATATCAATTGTTTTGATCTTCATGAAACTTTCAGAAAATCGTTTATTTGTATAAATATTTACAAAAATCAACAAATTTTAAGAAAAAACAAAAATTTTTTTTTTTTTTGAAATTTTGAGTCATTTGTCGTCGCTTAAGAGAAAATGTTAAGATCCAATGTAGGGTAAAAAATATCAATTGTTTTGATCTTCATGAAACTTTCAGAAAATCGTTTATTTGTATAAATATTTACAAAAATCAACAAATTTTTAAAAAAAACAAAAATTTTTTTTTTTTGAAATTTTGAGTCATTTGTCGTCGCTTAAGAGAAAATGTTAAGATCCAATGTAGGGTAAAAAATATCAATTGTTTTGATCTTCATGAAACTTTCAGAAAATCGTTTATTTGTATAAATATTTACAAAAATCAACAAATTTTAAGAAAAAAAAAAATTTTTTTTTTTTTTGAAATTTTGAGTCATTTGTCGTCGCTTAAGAGAAAATGTTAAGATCCAATGTAGGGTAAAAAATATCAATTGTTTTGATCTTCATGAAACTTTCAGAAAATCGTTTATTTGTATAAATATTTACAAAAATCAACAAATTTTAAAGAAAAACAAAAAAAATTTTTTTTTTTTTAAAATTTTGAGTCATTTGTCGTCGCTTAAGAGAAAATGTTAAGATCCAATGTAGGGTAAAAAATATCAATTGTTTTGATCTTCATGAAACTTTCAGAAAATCGTTTATTTGTATTAATATTTACAAAAATCAACAAATTTTAAGAAACAACAAAAATTTTTTTTTTTTTTTTTGAAATTTTGAGTCAATTGTCATCGCTTAAGAGAACATGTTAAGATCCAATGTAGGGTAAAAATATCAATTGTTTTGATCTTCATGAAACTTTCAGAAAATCGTTTATTTGTATTAATATTTACAAAAATCAACAAATTTTAAGAAAAAACAAAAATTTTTTTTTTTTTTGAAATTTTGAGTCAATTGTCATCGCTTAAGAGAACATGTTAAGATCCAATGTAGGGTAAAAATATCAATTGTTTTGATCTTCATGAAACTTTCAGAAAATCGTTTATTTGTATTAATATTTACAAAAATCAACAAATTTTAAGAAAAAACAAAATTTTTTTTTTTTTTTTTGAAATTTTGAGTCAATTGTCATCGCTTAAGAGAACATGTTAAGATCCAATGTAGGGTAAAAATATCAATTGTTTTGATCTTCATGAAACTTTCAGAAAATCGTTTATTTGTATTAATATTTACAAAAATCAACAAATTTTAAGAAAAAACAAAAATTTTTTTTTTTTTTGAAATTTTGAGTCAATTGTCGTCGCTTAAGAGAAAATGTTAAGATCCAATGTAGGGTAAAAAATATCAATTGTTTTGATCTTCATGAAACTTTCAGAAAATCGTTTATTTGTATTAATATTTACAAAAATCAACAAATTTTAAGAAAA
>JAEIFJ010001047.1:0-261967 GCA_018903435.1 Leucophenga varia
AGAAAGCCTGACAAAGACATTTGCTCTTCGTGCTCCAAGTTTTCCTTTACCAAAACCTGTACATCAAGTGTTTCGAAACAGATAAAGACATCCGAGGGGAATTCGGGATGTAGTTTTTTGATCATAATATTGCCCGCTAGTGTACCATTCTATTAGAAAGAGAAAATTTTATAAATATATAATATATAACAACAAATTGAACATGCAATAAATTAACTTGCAAGTGAATAACAATTGATTAAATTATCGGTATAAATACCCGCTTCCGATTGCCTCACTTACATTGCGAACCGGCACATTAGCTATCAAATCGAAATGATGCCACAGCTGTGCACAATATTCAAAACCAATTTGTTGCTTGCTTGCCTGCTCAAATATGGACATTGCATCTGTTAAGCTCAAATTGGCGCCAAGTTGTAAGCTTTCCGATCCTAAGCGATGCTGATGTAATTCATCCACAGCGCTCAGATCAATAAAATGTTTAATATCTGGCGAACGACGATAGACACCATGCGCAGTATTGCCTGCGACAAGTAAAAATTCTTCATTGGTAGCCACTGTATCGAGTGCTTCAAAGAGTGCTGCAAGTGTTTTGGGCCAATGCCATTGTGTACCATCATCGTATAATAAATTTACTGGAGTACATTGTCCAGTACAGAGTTTGCCTGATTTCGGACAATTACGTGGCGTTAGATCCTCAATATCCTGACAATCGTTAGGTATAACAATATTGGAGTCCACAGCAAATGATTTCATGGCATCGAGTATGGGACGATAACCAGTGCAACGACAAATATTGCCACCGAAGGCATTTTCTACTTCTTGCATTGTGACTTTTCCATCTTTGAATTCCAGTAATCCATACATGTTCATTACAAAAGCCGGCGAACAATAACCACATTGAGTGCCATTTAATTTGGCCAGACGACTTTGTATTGGATGATAACCGGTGCGTCGATTACCCAAGCCCTCGGCGGTTATAATCTCAAGGTCTGTGCAAGCTGTTAAGCAACATGAGACACTATAATTATGTTGCATAAATATTATTTATTTGTATTATTTATATATTGTTGTTGCCTACCGAATTCACTGCCCAGTTTGTTGTTTTTCCCCCTTGTGGGAGGCTTTCCCCGAAGAAAAGCCGTCAATTGCGCATGCTCACGTATGGTGCCATGTTATATCCGGTGGAAAGCCGTTTAAATTTATTTAAAATTTTTTTTTCGCACCTTTTATCAGCAAATACAAACACCACAACCGCCTTCGTACGGCGTTCGGTGTTTCAAAAATTAGAAAAATCCGCTTTTTTTCTTATTTAAAATTTCTGAAAAAATTTATAAAAATATTCGTTTTTTGTTTTCATTTGAGTTTTATTTATTCGGTGCAGAAAATTTGTAAATGGCTAAATTAAAAACAAATTAGCTTTATTGAATAAATTGCTTTAATATTGTTTGATTTTCATTATTATTTAAATATTTTTAGCAATTTTTATAATAAAATAAAATTATGTGCTGTGCACGAAGTTTTGCATGAGTGCATAAAAGGAAATTTGCCAGAGCTAGCTCGTGAACGACTTTTTGATAATTTTTTTCTATTATAAATTTATTAATTGAGAATCTCTATCAGTGCTATTCCCCTTTAGCCTCTTTTAATACTATTTTATTTTACATTTAATGCCTACTAACCATCCATGTGCCAGTTCCTAAACCACTTTCGACTCTACAGCAGCCGTGACATGATCCGATCATACGGCATGATCCAGGAATTCTATGTATTTATTTTAATAATAACAAAATAATTTTTTAATTTTTTTTATCATGGCCGTATCACTGCTAATTAAAAGGGGCGTTCAATTTATTAAATTGAATTCTGCTTAACAAGAATTTATAATTTATTAATGAGTTTTTAACCTGAATCAATTATTTACTTTTCATTTGATAGTTGTTACCGGTTAAAGTAACATGCAGGATTACAAAATTAGATAAATATTGATTTTTTGTTTTTGTTTTGTTTTTTCTTGTATCATGAATATTAACCCTTTTCATTCGACTTGTTATACAACAAAATGTGTCCACTCATTTTAGAATCATTTGTCAAAATGTTTTGGGGAACACATGAAGAGTGATCCAGTATTACATAATCATGCAATGTTGCAGCAATGTCGTCATCATTCTAATAAAAAAAAATATAAAAAAAAAATAAAGTTACATGTTGTGTTGCCTTTGCCTTTCTTTATATGTTGCCTTTCCTTTCTTTTTCTAAATCGTTTCCAATAAAGCCCAATATCTTTCTTTTTTTTTTTTCTTTTTATTTTGTTTTTGTCTGATTGGCTATGAGTTGAGCATTTAAATGTTGGGAATGATACGGTGACTCTATATCCTTTCTTCATGGAAAAGAAAGAGTGAAAATTAAAATATGAAAAACGCCAATCTTTTCTCACATGAATAAGCATTCAGTTAAACTCTGAATTTGAGCAGGTATGAATATTGCTTTTGAAATTTTGTCTTCTTAAAAGGAGTCAAAGCGTCATTGTCGGTCTGTTAGCTAAAAAATAAAAACGGAAAATTAAAAAAAACATACTGAATATTTGTATTTTACGTGGGTTACTTTAAAGTATTTTGGCGATATTAAATAAGAAAAAAAGTCTGTATAGTAATCGACGAATAATTTCCTCACGGCTTAAAGAAATGCCGTATATTATGAAAAAGAAATGTGTTTTGACCGAATTTTAAATATGCTCACTGCAGTTCTTGCTCTAGTATAACTAGTTCCTTAACTAGGGGTCTTTAGATCAATGAGAAATATTTCAAGAAAAAAGGTCTAGAAAAAATAAGACTATCAGAAACCGAGAGGTTTTACGTGAGAGCCTGTCGTAAAGACTCGATTCTACGGTGCCGAGCACAGGATTGGTAAGCGACAATCAACGAGATTGCAAACTACAGGAACCAATTAACATTTTTAAGCAATTTTCACTCCTTCACTCTTTGGTGGGAGCGAGGCCTACCTAAGACGTCTGCTAATCTCTGGGTCACAGCACCCGGTTGTAATGGACAACTCCACCCCGAGTTTATGAATAAACTCTACCCGCATATGGGTGTTAAACCACAGCTACAACTTATTCTCCCGGAGGGGAGCTGACACCACTGGTCAGCACGACAAGTTACGATCGTATCCGTCAACCAACCAACCATTAGGATATTACCAATTTGAGTTCCAAACAACTACGGGTTTGGTAGGCCCCGTCGAATTAAGGTATGAACAATTGTGAATAGCATACAGACCACTGCAAGAAACTTACACCGGTCTGCAGGTGAAACCAGTCTAAAATCATGCACATGGGTCATGATTTCCTCTCTGGGCAGACGGAGGCCTATTCAATACCTTTTCAGGCATAGGGCGGCCAGTTATACCACCAACAAAATCCCGAGGGATTATAACGAATAGAATCGGGCGCTGAGAACGGCCCAGTGCTAGACGCCCGTGGTACCAGAACAAGCCTCGGGTCAAACTTGGTACCTGAGTGAGTTCCATGTAACTCGGGGACTGGTGGCCCCATGCGTGGCGATACGCTACGGACAAACACACAGAAGCCACACACATTCATACAATAGGGACCCAATAAGAAATAGCCTGTGCCCAATTCCTGAATCATTTAAGCTTATAGTTTTGTGGTTATATCTTTGATAAAATATGCCGACAATGTTTACTAACCAAGAATAAAACTAAACTTTTCCTACGGTCTTTGACGTGTTCGATCCAAATCGGACCTCAGAATAGCCTTATCACATCAGTGTTTTAAGATATTCTCACAAAAAAGAAAAAACAATATTTTTGGTTTCATTTGTCACCGAGAAATCGTCTTTTGAATCTACGTTGTGGCTATGACGAACTATTTTGCGCTTTGGGTTTTTGTAAAGGACCAATTATTCGCAGTTTAAATGATAAATAAAGTATACCATAGCTTTTAAAATACTTTGCCTGAAATAAAGTTAAAATTTTTTGAGGTCTCTCAAAACTTCAAAACTGTACTGTGCGGGAGAAATTCAAAAAAAAATTCTCGGTCGGTCAAAGAAATAATTTGAAGACCATTACTAATGAGAAATATAGCAACAACAACAACATAACTGCCTAGAAAATGGAAGCAAATCGATTCGGAAAGCTAGCTCATGAATTACAATCATGAATTATAAATTATATAAATTATTTACAGCGCCGCCGACTTTGCTTGCTGGAACAGTAAAGTATATAATAGTAATAATCTATAGAAAACTAAACAAGTATCATATAATACTATGATAATTCTTGAAACTTTTAGAACTAGCCGCGTTTTGTGAAATACAATTTTATTTTATTTTTTAACAACTTTCATTGTTGTTCCTTTTGGGCGTTGTATCCTTATCAAATACATTTGTGACGTGACACGGTCTGGACTTTATATTGTAGTATTGTTGTAGTTCTCGAAGAAAGGCGTTGAGGCATACATGAAATGTGTTGTTCGGTTTACCCTTCTTTTTCTCTTTCTTTTTTACTCGTTTGCTTTATCAATCAAACGCTTTCTCGCCGGTTCTGTTCGCGGCCCCTCCTCTTTTTCGCTGTTTTTGTTCCTTCGTACACCCCAGCACTTTGGTGTGTTAAAAAATAAAATATTGCTGCTGTCAGTTGCTGCTTTATGAGTAAAGATATCTGACGAAGATATTTTGAGTAAGGCATACTTTCTTTCCATTATAAAAACTCCCCAAAAAAAAACACACACAAACACACTCGGACGCATTGTTGAGTTCATTATTAATGAATGTGTTCAAGTTCGATTTGGTGGCAGACAACCTTAAAAATAAAAAAATTAAAATATAAAAAAAAAACTTCTTTTCATTTTTACCAAAGGACAAACGAAGCACGAAATCAGAGGGAACAAAAAATAAAAAAGTGCCGAAAAAAGACGACACCGAATGCATTCACACACATTGACACTGTAACCCTTTGTCACTTCAACTGACGTTCAATAATGCGTCATTTGGCATGATATGGGACACGTTCTGTCGTGTATATCGTATATTACTTGTATTACCCAGGGCAGTATCGGGTTAAGGTGACATGCGGCAGGTACGCGTGCCACAATGCTGAAAGACTTTGTTCGCTTGGCTGACTCGCTTTCGAATTGGTTTCCTCTGAGTTAACTTAACTTTACTTCACAACTTGCTGTCTGTCACATTAAATTCGTATTATTTGCTTGAAATAATTTTCGCTTATCTTTTGCTTAACACTTTTTTTTTTTCGTTTCGTTTAGTTTGGTTTGAAGATATTGCGCTTCTTGAAATTCCCTTGTGCATTGCTGCAGATGCTTTTGCATTGATAACTACATTTTTTTAATGGATTACTTTAAACAATCCGGTCTGTCTGTGGTTGTTGGTGATAAATTTTTTGTCATTGTAAGCTTAGCTCAGCTCAATTCAACTCAAGCTCACGACGTCCTCTTGAACAACTACTCTGAACGCATTTGTCGTATCGTATCTTTTTATTGTATGTTGGCATGGCTAAAATGCCTTTTAATTGAATCATCGTTAAATTAAGTTAAAAGAGTTATTGATAGCGCGTTTTTCGAAGGACAGTTTCATGTTTCGCTAAAGGACCACACTTGGTCTTAAAGATTAGCCTTTTATGTGGTGTTAAATCGTTTTTTTGCATATTTAGAATGGTTAATTAAAATGATAAGTTGCTGCTATTAGCATTCATTGTAGTTGTAATTATTTTTAGTGTTTGCAATTAATCAAATTATGTAGTTTTTTTTTTTTATTTGCAACCTTTAAAAAAGATATTTATGTATGCAAAAAGGAATGACTTACTCATATAGAAGACAACAAATTTCAGAACAATAACCTTTAAGCTTAAATCATAAGACAATGTTTTAACTTTAAATTGCTTCTTCAAATTAACTTAAACACACATCATTATGATTGTTTTATTTTTTGATAATGGGTCTTTTGAGTTTTTTGAATAACAATTAACCACTTGCCCCATCAAGCAGTACGAGAACTAGTAAAAGTGAAAAGACTGCTTAACAAATTAATCTTTAATTTCGGTGCGTTTCTTAAATATTTAAAAAACAAAAGATCGGCTACTTATATTTTAAATGGGTCAATATATTATTTTTTTGTAATCCTAAGGCCATTTGTGCCTAGCTCAGAGTTTATAAATTTAATTTTAGACTAGATATATGTAATTAGATCAAAAAGGGCCTAGCCGGGTTGGCATGGAGTAACTGCTCCCAGTTATATTTATTATCTTTAAATGACCTACGACAGTTTTGACCTAAGAAATTTTCTGCATACTACATTTCCGTTACTTACGACTATATAACAGCAAATGTAATTTTAGTTTTTATTTTTTTTTATAAAACATTTTGAAATAGAATTTAATTTATTATACCCGCCACATAGTGTGAAGGGTATATCCAGTTTGTCTGAAAGTTTGTAACGCATTGAAGGAGACGTCGAAGACCCCATAAAGTATATATATTCTTGATCAGCTCGACGAGAGGAATCGATCAAGCCATGTCCGTCTGTCCGTTCGTCTGTCCGTCTGTCTGTCTGTCTGTATATTTCTAGGCATCTTTTTTGTTGAAGATATAAAGATATTAAGGTGAAATTCGGAACTTAAGCTTTTCTCGGCAACGACTATGTTAAGTTCGAGAATGAGAGTGCCACGCCCATTTTTAGGTGTAGCCCCCATACAAACTTACCGTTTTTTTTCGATTTTTTGTATAAAAAATTCTAATAATTTATGAATGTATTCGATCCCAATTGGGTAAAAACATTTCTTTTGTCATCCAGTGTTAAAACCAAGATGCCAAGCCCTCTTTTAGGCGTAGCCCCCATATAAACTGTCATTTTTTCCGATTTTTGTATGGAAATATTAATTATTTATGCATATATTTATGCATATATTCACAATTTGGCTAAAAACACTTCTAATGTCATCCACGCCCATTTTTGGTATAGCCCCCATACAAACTTTCCGTCCATTTT
The DNA here is from genome assembly GCA_018903435.1 of Leucophenga varia. Lineage (NCBI taxonomy): Eukaryota > Metazoa > Arthropoda > Insecta > Diptera > Drosophilidae > Leucophenga > Leucophenga varia. The sequence goes on from JAEIFJ010001047.1 coordinate 7,020, forward strand.
CGAATTTTTGTATCAAAATGGTTATTATTTATTCATGGGTAAAAACTCTTCCAATATCATGGTGCCATGCCCATTTTTAGGTGTTTTTTACATAGCAAACTTACCGCCCATTTTCAGATACTTTCGAGAAAATTGTTGTAATACATATCTGAATTTTTAGCTCAAAATTTGAATTAATGTTGTGTGTAAACTTGGGTGACCTCTGATGATTACTCATAAACTCTTTAAAGATTCGTGTGACGGGTATTTAAGCTTCGGTTCTACCGAAGTTTACGTTTTTTTTCTTGTTTTTTTTTAAATTTTGGAAAAAAATTGTTTTGAATTATAGGCAGGCAACAACCTCAACCAGTTTATGGGGTAAAAAATTGACTGTGATTGTTTTTCAAGATATTATTTCAAAAGTTTTATACTTTTTTACTCAAAATGCAAGTAAATATTTACACAGCGCAGTTTGCCTTCTGTTGCCTATGATACAAATCGCTTCATAAATAAATATTTTTCTTTTAAAAACACCAAAATGGGTGGTAGATTTGTATGTGGACTATATTCTACAGTGCACCCACCTCAACCATCAGTACTTCTATAAACATGGATTGCCATTAGAAGTTTTTTTTTAACCGAAAAAAGGGCGATTTGTGCAATTTGGTTTTAAAAGCTTAACTGCCTAGGGCTGAGAAAAGTTTAAGTCTCGAAATTCAGTTTAATATCTTTATAACTGAGCAAATGAAACTTGTAACTGCAGACAGACAGAAATGGCTAGATCGAGCTGATGATCCTTTCACTTTTTGACAAACTGAATATACCCTTGACGGCACTTCCGAAAGAGAGCTAAACACAATTGTTTGTGTCAAAAAAAAAAAAAAAAAAAAAACCAAAAATAACAATTCTCAATTTCGATTGCGTGGAAATGAGTAAAAGCCTTCTTCCACGCTAAGCTTGGAAGCAAAACAATGAAATAGAATTGAAGGAAGACATTACTTTAATTTTTAAATTTTTAAACAAATCAATTTATTACAAAAATAAACAAATATAACTATACAAAAAAAACCATTAAAGAATAATTAAATATATAAATCACAAAAAAGTATTTTCATTCCACTTTTACAAATGTTTTTTAAACCATATGCGAATTGTAATAGGTTTTAAATTAAAATACAGACGGACGTCTGTTGCGAGGTGATTTATTCGCTCAGTTTTAAAGATATTTCGGTCCTAGATTGTTTGTATGTTAAAATTAGAATTACATACTCATTCTAATGTGTAGCCCCATTCTTTGAATTTCAACACATGTTTTCACAAGAGATTTGTTAAGGGTCGGGTCCCTATAGAATATTGCCCTTATTTTTATTTTTGAGTTTGTAAATAAAAAATTGTTGCTTATAGAATGAACTAGTTCAAATCCGGTGAAAACGTTTGTTATGGTAGTTCATGTGTACATTATAGATTTGATAATTTAAAATTTTTTCTACTGTATTTTTAGCTTATTCTTTTAAATTAGTTTACAAATGTTTACTTCTTCTTGCGACCTGGTTTCTCAAGGACCAAATAGTATATATTTGTTTTTACGAACGGTTTGTTAGATATCCTTAAAAATAAAAACCGTGTTTTAGAGACTTTTTAGTTCTTACTAAAAATCTCAAGATTGAATAACTTTATAACGCTAACCTATGCATCCTTTGAAAGCTATTTCCGTCCTATATTTTTGAGCTACGGTTCTACCGAACTAAAAATTTTTGTTGTTTCATATTGAACAAAGTATCTCCTATAATTATATATCGTTGCATACATAGTCAACCAATCTATTCTAATATAATAAAGAGGAAAGATTTTATGTATTGTTTGTTTGTTTGAAATGAATAGGCTCCGAAACTACTAGACCGATTTAAAAAATTCGTTCACCGCTAGCAAGCTACACTATTCCCGAGTAACATAGGCTATGTTTCCTTTTCAAAAAAATTTGTGATGCTTTCTTAAACTTGAATAATCTAACCCAAGTTGAAAAAAATAAACAAAAAACTTCCTTCAATCGCATGCGCTGCGAAAACTATTAATGATAGGAAAAAATGATGTATTACAATTTTTCAGGACACATCACTATTCAGGTGAGCGACATGACGGGATTTTTGGAAAATTTTGACTCGTGACCTAATGGGGGCTTTGAAACCGGAAAAAGCCATATCTTTGGAGTGAATAGACGCAGAGACTTGAAACAGAGCTCATTTGAAAGATGTTTAAAAACATTTTTGGTGTTCAAGGAGTTCAAGGGATTTCCGGAATTTGGACCTGGGACCCATATGTGGAGCCAATATAGATTTTTGACCAATTTTTTTTTTTATTACAGGGTTTTAGAAAATTTTTGACCCAAGGCCTAATGGGAGCTCTAAAAAAAAAATCATACATTTGGATTGAATAGACTTAGAGACTTAAAACTGGTCGCATTTGAATGATGGTTAGTCGTGTTTAGGGGATTTCCAAAATTTAAACCCAAATTTTTTTGAACAATTTATATTTAGCCACCATAGAGTAGCAAAAAAAAACGCGAGAAAAGCCGCGGGTACCTGCTAGTATTCAATAACTTCCTTTGACTTTATAAAATTTCGCAAAGGGAAATATCAAATTTAAACTCTATTTTCACAATTTTTTATGAAAGATCGTTAAACGATAACAAATTGTCGAATGAGTGACATTTATTGAAAAAAAAATTTTTATTGTATTTTTGTTTATAATTTTTTTTTTTTTTTTTTTGGGTATTCTATTAACAGGAAATTGGCTACAATTCGTTGCATTTTTTGTTGTTTTTTTTTTTTTTTTTTTTTAACGACAAAACTTAGTTTACCGCCTCAAACAAAACTCCATGTTGCACTTGTTGTTGCCATTGTTACAGAATATTATACAATTGCGGCGCCGTCAAATCGAGTTATTTGATGAATCGTATCGTATCGCATGCTATTTGAACTTTGCACCCAAAGATTGAACCTCAAAATTTGTCATTTTGTGGACAATGAAAAAAAGAAAAAAAGTCAACGGAAAAAACGAATAAAATGCTATTAAATTACAATTGCAATGCAATATAAATCGATTTAGTTCGATTCTATACAATTTAGTGACTGAGTTATAACAGGCCCTCGCTTTTTTTTCTTTTTTTTTTTATTAATAGTCACAGTAGACATTGCTAGTTCAGCATTTAATAGAGACAAAGGGTGGTAGTGGGCATGTTTTCCAAGGTGCTGTCTGAATCGGTAGTCGGTCGGTTTGGTCTGGCCTGTCTGGTTTTCCGCTTGGTTAACTCAATTTGCGTGCTTCTTTCAATTCAATTCAATTCTATTTCATTCAGTTTCTATTCGTGGCCATAGCCCATATTTATTTTGCTTGCAAGCGAGCTTAGCGTGGAAAAAGCTTTCACTCATTTCCCACGCAATCGAAATTGAGAATTGTTATTTGTTTATTTGACACAAACAATTGTGTTTAGTGTTGCTGTTAGACTACTCCTCCTACCCTCCTACTCCTTCCTCATTCACCACGAGAACCGCATTACTATTGAATTTTGTCGCAGTACTTGAAATTTTATGAGCTCATTTGATAGAAGCTCATAAAATAGAAATGTTATAGTTTTCATTTATTTGCCACAAATGAGCTGACGACAGTTGGCCCCTCGAGTTTTGTGGCAGCATAATAATAACGACCCTATCCGCTGCTGCTGTTGATTTGTTGATGACCTGACCCGCTGTGCAACTCTTTTAGGGGAGCGTAGTTCAATTTGTAGTTTTAGAGTGTATATAGCAACATGGTCAGCAGTCAGCATTGCTGCGTTGCAATAAAAACGTTTGACAGGTGCTTGAAATTTTTTATTTAATTTTTTTTTTTGTAGCACAGGAAATGAGAAATATATAACAAATTAATTAGAACATTTGATGAGTTTTTCATTGCTTTGCATTAGATTCTTTTATTTCCAATTGTGACATTTAATGCAATATGTTTTCCTTTTTTTTTTTAAGTGGAAGATTGAAGGCTTTTATTGGAATAATAAAGCTTGTTAATGGCAAATGTATCAAAGAATTTAGTTTGAATAACAAACAACAAACAGAAACACATTTTTGAGATTTATGGCCTGCAGTTTAGGCTATATAAATTACTTTTATCTTGTATGATGAAGAATAGTGGCTGATGGAAATGTGCTTAAAACTTACAACTTGAAACCATCATCATAATTATCATAAACATTATGATACAATTAGTTTCGAGAAATGATATTTCAAGGAACTCTTCATTTTATGAAACTAGTCCATCTTTCACAGATCAATGCTTCAAATTCATATCGAATGTTTCAAAGTCTGTATAAAAATAGCTATGTTTGTTAATTACACCTTAGAGTGAGTATGGAGTTCTAATTTTAACACACGTAGGACTGTGAACAGCTTAAGATTCGAGTTTCACCTGAACACCTTTAAAACTGAGCGAATAAATCACCTCGCCACAGACGTCGCCGTATTTGATTTAAAAACTTTTACAATTCGCTTATGGTTTAAAAAAAAAAACATTTGTAAAAGTTTTTAACGTATTATCTTTTTAATTATTCTTTTATTTTAATGTTTATTGTCTAATTTTGTGTATTTGTCTATTTTTGAATGTTCTAAAGCGCATCGATGTTTGTGGAACATTATGGATTTTTGTTTTGTTTTTATTTTTTTATTTTTTTTTTTTTATTTTTTTTTTTTTTTTTTTTGTATATTTCGTGTTGAAAGACAGAATTAAAGTAATTTCTTCCTTCGTGAAGCTCTCTATTCGGAAATGCAGTTTCATATTTTTGTTCCCGTCACGCATAGTGTTTTAGAGTAAATACAGTTTTTCAAAAATGGGAGGAGACATCTGTCTGTCTCTCTGCAGTTACACCACTGCACAATCCGCCCATTTTAAGGCTCATTCATATTTCTTATTTTTATACCCGCCACACATAGTGAGAAGGGTATATTTAGTTTTGTCTGAAAGTTTGTAACACATGGAAGGAGACGTCGTAGACTAGAAAAAGTATAAAAATACTCTTGATCAGCTCGACGAGACGAATCGATATAGCCATGTCTGTCTGTCCGTCTGTCTGTCCGTCTGTCTGTATGTTTCTATTTTATCTTTTTCGTTGAAGATATAAAAGATATTCAGCTGAAATTTGGAACTTAATCTTTTTTCGGCAACGACTATGTTAAGTTCGAGAATAAGAGTCCCACGCCCATTTTTAGGTATAGCCCCTATACAAACTCTCCGCCCATTTTCGAATTTTTTTGTTTTTTTTTTTTTTTTTTTATTATTATTTATTTATGTTGAGCATTTCACTGAAGAAACTTTAAACATATTTATGAAATCTAAAACGTGACGTTAAAGTAATAGTTTTAAGTATAAAAAGTTGTGTCACTATTAGAGACTATTGCCGCGTAGGTAGATCATCTGGGTGGAGTCTCTTAAGGCGCCTTCTGCATGTGTTGACAGCGAGAGCCGAAGCCAATGGGTTAATGATCACGTAGACGATCATTATACCTGGAGCTGTGTCGATTTATTTCATCAAAGACTGATGGTACATTTAAGTCGTTTCTTATGACTGTGTTGTGAACGTACCACGGCGCATTGCAGATATAGCGCAAAGTTTTATTTTTGCATTGTTAGTACACCGTTCAATTTGTTTTTTAGAAGCGGTGCCCCATATTTGTAGTCCTATCCCCAAGATGGCGCAATAACCATTTTATATAGAGCAACTTATTGCTTAGGCGCAGTTTACTCGATGGACGTAGAAGCCAGTTAAGTTTTTTTTCAGTTTAGATCGGCAAGTACCGATTATCATTGTTATGTGTTTGTTCCAAGTAAGTCGTTTGTCCAATACCATCCCCAAGTATTTAACGAAGTTAGCCTGAGGTATAATTGCGCTGTTGAATGTGATTGCGGGGCATGTGCCTCTTTTCAGCGTGAAGGTGCAGTGAGAAGATTTTGAGCTATTTATTTTAATGTTCCAACGATTAGCCCAAATGAGAAAACGGTCTAAATAATCTTGAAGGTTTTCTGAAGCTTCAACAGGGCAACTTGAATTAGCCATAATTACCGTATCGTCAGCATACGTAGCCAACAACATGTGATCGCCCACCGGTTTAGGCATGTCTGCAGTATATAGAGAGTAAAGAGTTGGGCCTCAGCACACTACCTTGAGGTACTCCAGCACGAATTGGCCGTGATCGTCGAGTTAACATCCTTTATAGCTACTTGGAAACACCGACCAGATAAGAAAGACTTTAGGAGGAGAAAATGAGCTGAAGGTAAGTACGTTCTGATTTTTTGCAACAATCCCTCATGCCACACGCGGTCAAACGCCTGCTGCACGTCCAAGAAAACAGCGGAACTGTAACGCTTCTCTTCATAAGTTGTCTAGGGATGTGCATGTACAACCTCTAGGAACTTGTTCTGAGCATGCCGGTGCCTGAAGCCAAACTGAATGCAGGAATAATACTTCGCTCATTTAATATAACGAGAATTCTCTCTAAAAATACTCTTTCAAATATTTTTTGAAAATGTAGGCAAGCAAACTTATAGGTCTATATGAATCAACTTGACCTTCAGGCTTGCCCGGCTTTAGTAACATTGTTATTAGAGCATATTTCCATTGAGATGGAAAATGACCACTCCCCCCTATAGCGTTTAATAACATTACTAGGAAAAGTATTCTTTGTAATGGCAGTGCCTTGATAGTCCTATTGTCAATGCCGTCGTAACCTGGAGATTTCCGCGGTTTTAGCGCCTTTATTTGCTGGTTAATTTCCCTCGATTGAGACATGTCTAATATTTTCGTGTGTGGAAGGGAGATGATAGCTGTTCCAATGTGGAGCATACATCTGAGAATGCAACAACATCTAATGGTTTAAAACGATTTTCCAGATCATCTGCAAATGTTTCGGCCTTCTCCTCCACAGAACGGCACCACTCACCGTTTTGCATTCTGAGTGAAGTTACGCAATGGCTGCCTCCTTTTTCCTTTGGAACTCCCCCCCTTTTATAACGCAAGGGGTTGTCCGGGGGCTGCATTGCGGGCATATTATCAGAAGAAGTCGCTTTTAGCTTCGAACAACACTTTTCGCAAAACAGCTGCAGCCCTTTTCCAAGCTCTCTTATCCAGTTCATCTCGGGTTCGCATATACCGTCGCCTTAGTCTGCGCTTAAGCCTCACAAGTTCAAGAATCTCATGTGTTAAAAAGTGGCTGGTGTTGTGTATTTGGGCGAGGCTGGCGTTGTTCAAAAGTTGCAAAGTCCGCAGCTTTATAGATATTGCGTAGAAACAGTTCAACAGCGTCATCAATGTCTTCAGCACTTTCAATCTCCATGTTAAGATTTACAAGCTGCCCTAATCTTAATTTGAACCGATTTATATTTGCATAAGATGGCAATAGTTTTGGGTTTGGAATGCAAACATTGTGCGCCGACAGCAAAATCAATTATCAATGGGATATGATCTGAGCTTAGTTCTGCCATACTAGTGATAGCCAAGCTTGATGATGAAATCCCTGCATAAATTGCAAAATCGATTGCACTGGGAGTTCTGTTGCTATATGGAAAGTGTGTAGGCGAACCAGAGGCTGTCTGCATATTTGAATTCGCCACGAAATCAAATAAAGTGTTTCCCTCTGAGCAGGCACGGCTAGCTCCCCATAGACGATGTTTTGCTTTCCAATCTCCAGCAATCAAAAATCTTGTTCCCAGCTCGTCAAAAATATCTTTAAATTCAGTCGATCTCCATACAAAATTTGGTGGGCAGTAAATTGACGCCAATACAATGTCTCCACGATCCGTGTTTACTTTAACCCCAACACATTGAAAAGAAGGATAACGCGCAGTGTAAACTGGAAAGTGGTTTATGTTAGATTTTATAAGAATCGCAGCTCCACCAGTACTTCTATCGTCTGGATGATTGGCAGAATATATTTCAAAGCCTATCATTTTATAGTAGGATCTGGATGTAAAATGAGTTTCGCTGAGTAACATCACATTAATACCATGTGTTTGGTGAACACCTCAAGTTCATTGGCATGGTGCACAAGACCATCAGCATTCCAGACTCCCATACGTAGATTCATTTTTTTCGCCACCAGGGCAGAAAGAATGGACATAAGCTGCATTTGCATGTCCATCAATTTAGCGAGCATATTATTTGTTTGACTCTGCAACTCAGTAAACTTATCAAACTTTTTGGAGATTAATTGATACATTTCGTCCACACCATCAGCAGTTTTACTTGGATATGTTGCGTTTTCTTGTTGTGGAAGAACGTAGCCGGTGTTGTTGCAATGCAGGAAATTCACTGGCCACATAGGCATAAGAATGAGAGGCACTTTTTTGCTGGTATGATTCTTGAATATTGTGATGTGCAGCAGCAGTAATATGTTTGTTTGGTTGTGGAGTCTTTGATACACGCTTTTCCATTAAGTGTTTATATACGGCACATCCCTTGTAATTGGCCGTATGCTCATCATTGCACAGCGCACATTTTGCCGGAGATGTTGCTGGTTTATCACACTTTCCCGTTTCATGATTTTTACCACACTTTACACATCTATATTGCTTTTTTGCAGTATTTCTGTGTATGACCATACTCCTGGCATCTATGACATTGCGGAAGGTCCACACGACGGCGAGGAGGTTCAACCTTCACAATCTGCTGACAAAACTTTTTTTATTTCATAGATTTCCTTATTATTTGAACGTGGCTCAAGTTCTACGAAAAACATGTCCATTAATGCTCCATTTTTCGATTTTTCGGATTGTGCAAATTTCGCACAGTATGGCCTAGACCAGCAAGCTGGTCTATTATTTCTTCTGATTGTGTGGAAGAGCTTAGACCCCTGATTACCACTCGGTAAGCACGCTCTTGTTTTAACTGGTAAGAATGAAAAGGTATGTTTTCCTTTTCGAAATATTGAACAATGTTTCGATATGCATCCACTGTTGTAGCCATTATTCTTACAGTGCTGGGTCCATTAATCTTAATGGTAAAAGTTTCAGTAGGAGTCACCGAGTTGAGGGAAATACGTAGACCAGTAACATTTGTTATACCATCTACAAAAATCGGTGGTTATTTTTATACCCTGTACCCAAAGAGTAAAAGGGTATATTAAGCTTGTGCGAATGAATGTAGCACACAAAAAGGAGGCTAGATGCAAAATTGAAACTTAGACTCCCCTAGGCCGTCAAGTGTGCACTTACAAACGGTTTTTCTATAACCCCATTTTAAGGGGTAACCCCCATACAAATCTACACCAAAATTTTGGGTTTTTGCATGAAAACGTCATTGTTTTTAATTCTAAGAAGCCTTAATTTTGTATAAATTATGCCTACTATATTCCCAATGAAATATCCCAATATGGGTAGGATCCAAAAAAATTTTATTTATAGCCCCCATACAAATTTACCTCATTTTTCAATAAGGAATATTAAGGTACATAAAGATTGGGTACAGATATCTTGCAGTCGAGCATACTCGACTTCAGCGTTCCTTCTTGTTTATTCATGTATTCACTCCAAATTGGGTAAAAAAACACTTCCTATGTCTTCCAATGTTGTTGTGCCACACCCATTTTTAGGTGTGGCTTCCAAACTAACCGCCCATTTTCAGATTTTTTCGAGAAAATTATTGTTATATATATTTTTAGCTTAAAATTTGAAACCAATATTGTGTGTAAACTTGGGTGACCACTGATGATTATACATAAACTCTTAAAAGATTCGTATTACGGGTATTTAAGCTTCGATTCTACCGAAGTTAACGTTTTTTCTTGTTTTTATTTAATTTTTTTTTATTAATAATAGTTTATTTGTAAAGCGATTTGTGTCAAATTCGGTAAAACTTCTTCTAATGGCAATCCATGTTTATAGAAAGATTGATAGTTGAGGTGGGTCCACTATAGCATACAGTCCCCATATAAATCTACTACCAATTTTCGAGTTTTCAAAAAAAAAATGATTTATATACGAAACGATTTGTGAGAACTACGTTAAAATAAAACAATCTTATATCAATCCATGTTTAGAAAAGGACCCATGGTTAAGGTGGGATCACTATAAGATATAACCCTTATATAAATTTGACTTCAATGACAAAAATGGTCAAATATTCTAGCAACCTTTGATCACAATTTTACACATTATTAAAGTAAGATTATTATAACTAGCTTATATCCCCTCTACAATATATTCACATGATCTAGTGTGCTTCGTCAAATTTCTCAACTTACATGAATCTCAAATCGTTCTTACACGATATCTAAAGTGTCAACCTTTCCTCCATTTATGCCAACGGATAGAATTAATTTGGAAACGAACTTTACTTATATGTAATATAATTTCACATAAAATCAATTACCATTTTATGAACAGATGCCATAGAAGTATCTAAAGTACTTCCAGCTAAATAAATGTAATCATGTCTGTAAACTATCAATGAAAAAGATGCTAAAACTAAATAAAATAAACTAAACAAACTTAAGTAAAAAATGTAGGTAAACTAATTTGGCATAACAAATAATACTCATACACTAAGACTACCCTTAAAAAAATAAAAAAAAAAAATACCACATATAAAGGTTAATAATATCAAACGAAAAAAAAAAAAATCACCACAAAAAATGAAATGAAGCTGAAAAATCAACCCAGAATAAAAATAAAAAAACGTAAGGGCGCATGCACATGACTTTCGGACATTTAAGTAAAAATTTTATTATAAATTATATACTTACATACACTTGTGCGCATTTAGCTTAAAAGGAAAGAAAGATATCGGACAGGGGATGGTTGAAAGTGAAAATGAAAATGAAAGCAAACAAAAGTTTGAAAAAAGTCTATTTAAGTAGCACGAGAATTCCCACAGGTGCTGAGCAGCGAAATCTCATTTACACGAACACAGGACAGGAAGGAGCACCTCAACTTGGATGCAAACGAAATCAAACTAAACTGAACCCAAAGGACTGAAGCGCTTCTAAATTCCAGCAGGAATCAAAATACACAGAAACAGAGAAGAAAATTAAATGAAATGCGTAAAAATGGCAACAATTTGATTTTCGTCAGATTTTTTTTTGGAATGAAGAAAAATCTATTTGAAGCTAAAGTCCAACACAGAGAATAGAATTGAAGTAAGTGCACGTAATCATAATATACATTACAGTCAGTTAGTCTGTCTGTCTGATCCAACCCCCACTTACGCATGTACAACTTGAAACACGTTTCAAGGGTCCAACCAACGTTTTGTATGTGTGTGTGTGTGTGTATACAGGATGTGAAAGACAGTGGTTCATTTGTATCGAATTGCACGCGCTCCCAAGTTGCTAATTTCGGTGTAATAATACTCAAAGCCAAAGGAACGTGAGCCAATTTATATGCAGGCAAACAGGACACCGAAAATTAAACCAAAGATGAGTCAGTCAGTCAGTCAGGTGGCATTCTTCGAGCTGCATAAGTTACCTTTGTCTATCGATGCAAACTCATCACAGAGTTTTTACTATCGTAATTATGCATAAATTTTTATGTTCACCTGTGTATGTACGCAAAGGAAGTTTAATAAAACAAGGAAAAACGTTATCTTCGGTGGAACCGAAGCTTGAATATCCGACACACGAATTATTGAGGAGTTTATGTGTGATCGTCCGTGGCTTAGATAGAACTTTAAGATGAAATGGGTGGGGTAATGAGAGGTAAGTTTGTATAGGGCTATAGGTTATATTGGCTCGATCCGTACCATATCGGTGGTGTGTGCATAGAATGGTATTAGATGTGATTTTACAAAATTTGAAGTGAATATATTTATAATTAATACCTATTTTTATACAAAAATTCGAAAGTGGGCCGTAAGTTTGTATGGGGCTATGCCTAAAAATGGGCGTGGCACCTTGGTTTCGACTTTGGATGACATAAGTTTTTACCCAATTTGGACTGAGTACATGCATAATTAATACATTATTTTATACAAAAATTTGAAAATGGGCGGTAAATTTGTATGGGAGCTATGTTTAAAAATGGGCGTGGCACATTGCTTTTGATATTGGATGACATAAGAAGAGTTTCTACCCAATTTGGACTGAATACATGCATAATTAATACATATTTTTATACAAAAATTTGAAAATGGGCGGTAAGTTTGTATGGGAGCTATGTTTAAAAATGGGCGTGGCACCTTTGTTTCAACTTTGAATGACATTCGAAGAGTTTTTACCCAATTTGGACTGAATACAAGCATACTTAATACAAATTTTAATACAAACAAGCAAGAACGTTAACTTCGGGAAGGACCGAAGCTCAAATACCCGCCACACGAAACTTTAATCATTTTCTTGAAAAAAAGAAAAAAATATAGCTTGAGTTTGTATGGGACTATTTGTTAGAGTGGCTCGATCCTTGTCATATCGGAAGCATATTCATAGGATAACAGTAGAAGTGATTTTACACAGATTGGAGTGAATATATCCATAAATAAGAACTATTTTCTATGGGCGCTTGGTTTGTATGGGGGCCATATCAAAAAAATGGGCGTGGCACCTTTCTTTTGAAGTTGGATGTCATTAAACTGCTTTTATCCATATTTGTAGGAAATACATTTACAAATAATAACAATTTTCATACAAAAAATCGAAAAAATGGTAAGTTTGCATGGGGGCTATATCTAAAAATGGGCGTGGCACCTTTCTTCTGATGTTGGATGGATGGATATTGGATTAAAAGTGTCAAAACATTCATAAATAATAACTATTTTCATACAAGAAAATCGACAGACGGACAGACAGACGGACATGGCTAAATCGATTCGTCTCGTCGATCTGATCAATAATATATATACTTTATGGGGTCTCCGATGCCTCCTTTAATGCGTCGCAAACTTTCGGACAAACTGAATATACCCGTTTACACTATGTGTAGCGGGTATAAAAATCCCAAATTATGGCTTGAAATTGTGTGGCGTTGTGACGAAGCCCACGTACAATCATGTAAATAAATGAAATAAATTTAATATTGATTTAGGGGAAAGTAAAGTATACATTTTGAAAATTATGCGTCCTATTTTAATAGCCAAAAAAAAAAAAAAACAAAAATATAATGAAAGACTAACACACCCACAATGAGCTGAGGAATGTGTGTATTTGTTTCAAGTGTTTTTCTTGCATTTTGCATTAAATTAAAAGGCGCTAAAATTATGAACACAATTTTTGCTGAAGAAGGCACGCTTTTTCCATTATACGTGCCACTTCAATTTCGCTCTTCATTAAGTAAACTGGAGAACACCTCATTTTTAGCATTTTCGTCGTCTTCATTTTTGTCACTTGACAAGCAAAGCTGTGTGATTATCTTGGTACAATCTCCATTTACATCTGGCGAAGGTAGCTAAAAAGCACATTTACTCTATTTTACTTGTTTCAAAATTTGTTGGTCAATGCGCTAAAACCACAAAATCATCCTTCTCGTCTAGCATTCATTTTGCGCTTCTCGGCTTCTTGTTACAAAATATACAAAAATAATAATAATATTCAAAAGTAGTCGGAGGAAGTCAGTCACTTTTAATATTCATTTTCATTTTAGCTTCTTCTTCGGCTTAAAATATACACAAAAATAAATTTTAAATATTTAGACTGCGTGCTGTGTCAGCTAAATGACAACTAAATGGCTTGGCTCCATACCCTTAACTTTAATTTTGGAATGAGCTAAGCTTTTGACTAGACATAAAATAGATTTAAGTAGTGAAAGCAAAGTCTGTGTAGCATGGCCAAAGCAAAAATAAAACTAAAGAGTTTTTTTTTTTTGTTGTTGAACATAAATTTCATTTGACTTTAAAGTTGTGATTTTTAATTAAGAAATCATTTTTAAGCATAGCAACGAGGGTAGCATCTATTTTATATGAGCTATATTTTGGGTTATACTCACTAAAGATTAATTGGGGCCTAAAAAACATTTCAGACAGGCAGAACAGTGTAGGAGAGACTACATACCATAGCCATAAAGAGCTTGACGTAGTTTCTGGACCGCGGTCGCATGACAAGCAAGTGGTCAAAGCGAAGTTGAAGTCGCAAAAAGTCTTTAAATGTCTCCACACAGCTTTTAGGCCGGAATGTAGACATGGCGGGCTTCCTAAGCAGCAACATGGGTACTGCGACCATATAAGTCCGAGAATGTTCCTTAACGAGGAATGTTATGACGCATTGATCAAACTGCATGAATTTAAATCTATCCAGGGCCGGGCAGTCTCACAAGATAAGTGAGCTGGTTACGTCATCTTCTAAACAGAGTTTATACTCCAATTCAGTGGACAGACCCATTTTGTTAAGGTGAAATTTTAGAACTTTGTGACCCGTAAGAGTAAGTAGTTTAAGTAGTTTTCGTACAGCACGTCTGGGATGAATATAAGTTTTCGGAAATATTGGCAGAATAAGGTGCTTAGCCTGCCAAAGGCCAGAATGGTGTAGCCAACGTTGTGAGACAGAGTCTCTAAAAAGTTACTCAATGCAGAGTGTTGTTGTGCCAACTGAGTCCAAAAAAAAAATTGATTCAGGGCCGAACATAACGGTTGACGAGCCTAACCTGGCTAGTTCGTTTGCAATCTCAACACCTATAATGCCGCTATGACCAGGGACCCAACATTGGGTGATTTTGCTTCCCACAGATTGACGCTGAAGAGTGTCATAACACTGTAGAGCTATAGTACATATCATAGAAGAAAAAATACACGAGGTTGGCTCTCAGATAGCTGCCTGACTGCCCGAAACGATGTTGATAGTAGCCCCCCTAGGTATATTGTAAAAAAAGTGGATGGCGAAAACTTCAATGGCGTGGATCTCTGTTTGAAAGACCGTGGACCAGAAACCCATGGCAACCGATATTTTGATGTTTGGTCCGAAAACACCCACACCCACACCAGTGTTTTATTTTGAGAGAGCCATCAGTATGCCAGAGGTTTACTGATGGCTCTCTCACAGGTTTACTGATGGCTCTCTCACTCCCTCCACATTGAGTCCCAAGTTCCTAGTCTAAGCGACTGGAGACTAGGACCGAAAAACGTCTGCCAAATCGTAAAATCGTGGTCAAGCAATCCGAAAGTTTGCAGATCTCAATGCCGGGAATATTATAATGGATACTAGAATGGCCTGTGTCATATAGAGTACCGCCGTTGATGGTCAGAACCCTAAGAGCTTATATTGCAGCTGAATTTTTGGTGAAAATATGCAGAAGAGGTAGACCAATGAGTGCCTTCAGTACAGCATTAGGAGAGGTTCGCTTAGCTCCAGTCATGCAGAAACATGTTAGGACGTTACAGCCTGTCTCCATAAAAGATACTATAAGATTTTCAGTCATCAAACATAAAACTTGTAAAACTATTCTGTATAGCTCCCATAAGCTATTAACATTTAACATGATTTTCATCAAAATTTTAAGGTTTAGCAAACACAAAAGTCGACCCAAAATATTTGGGTTTTCGTATGAAACTTTTTTTTTGTTACTTAAACAAATTCGGTTTGGATTATTTCTATCACAATCTGCTCTAAATCTATAACCAATTGTACTACAAGTTCTGAACTTTTTATAAACTTTTTTATTACTTATCTTAGAAGTCTAAATTTTTATAAGTTTATACTTTCGGGAATTATTCGAGTTTGGAACAATATTCGGTTTCGCTTGCCAATTTCAAAGTTCTTTTCCGCTTGCGCTCATCTCGGCATTTTTCAGAGTCTCCATGCGGGTGCCGTGGGTCTAGGCGTCTGGAGTCTCTCTTCAATTTATTTGTAAGTATGCAACATGCAGAAATTAAAATAATTTTAAAATTTATCGTCAATGAGTGTTCGGAGACTTTAAAAATATGAACCAAATCTATACGCTGCCCTTAGCAATTGTTTCTTTCAGCAATTTAAGCTTCTTAAAGTATCATAAAATCGATAACAAATTTAAAACTCTTCCGACTTCATCTTTGCTCAAAACAAACATTTGCCATTTTATTCAAAATATTTTTTATTATATTCCGCATTTGCTGCAGCAATCAAATAAAACTTGTTTGTTGACCAAATGCAATTAATTTCCATGCCAAAAACTCATTAATACCAACTTCAATGTGGCAAAGTCTTGTGACTTGGGTACAGATGAGGTTATGAGGCCTTGAAGTATGCAGTAAACTTTTTTTTTTTTTTTTTTTTTTGTATTTGCTTATTTTATTTAAGTTTATTTTTTTTTTTTCTAATAAAAAAAGGTAAGTTTATTTGCAGTGAAAGCGGTTAAAAACTTGTTGCACAACAAAATTTACCTTTGCCAACCATGATTTATGGCTAAAGGCCAAAACCGGAAAAAAAGAAGACTATAAAATAAGAAATATAACAAAAGTAAAGGAAGCTGCAAAGCCAAAACCGAATTCATAAAGCGGAAATGCGAAAGTATTTGAATGCTAAAAGTACTTTGAACCAAAAAAAAAAAAAAAAGGTAAAATGTTGAATATATTTTACTTTGGACTTAACCTTTTTCAAAAGTGCCAAACGAACTTGACATTTTCTTGCCCCATCTTAGCAAAAAGTAAGTGGGCGCATGATGATGTCTGGAGTTGCAGTTCTGTGAGATAGCTGCTCCGACTGCGGCTGTTTAGAAACTTTAAGTCAAATATTACGAAAGAATGTCTTTTTGAAAGTTTTTAATTAAAAATTGCCAAGAAGGTAAGAAAGCGCAAGTTGCTGCGCGCCATAAATAAATTAATTCAAATAATGAAAAAGAAAAACAAAAAAAAAATTTAAAAAATTTAAGAAATCTTAACTCAAAGTACAAGATTAATAAATTCACTACTACTGCAACAGATCTGCCTAGCGATAAGCAAACGTACCAAAACACAAAAAATATACATTAAGATAAGAGATAAATCAAAAAAAAAAAAAAAAAAAACGTTCGTATCTTTTAGATAAATATCTGCTCGAACAGGCTTTTATATGCAAATGCCGTCTGGACGTATCAGGTTGATTGCGAAGGAACGAAACGATACGTCTCGCGCTGGGTAGTCTGTCTGGCACGACGCGTCGAGTGTTGCATTTGTCACCAACATTTTGCCTGACTTCGCTGGACTTTTAAGACAGTAGGAGGCAAGTTAACGCGATGAGATACGACCCAATAAGTATCTACAGAGGCGTTTCTTCAACGTTGTACATATTTAGTCGTTGTCGTTGTTGTTGTTGTTTTCATTTTCGTCGTCGTCTGTGGGAGCAAAACAACTTAATTTGTTTTTAGGCGCAATGACAACGGCGCGCTCTAAAAGGTCTCTGACAGGCGCGCTAAACCAACGAATATTTAAAATGCGTCATTGCCTTTATTAAGATTTAAAAAAGGAAAGAAAAGTTAAAATTATATAAAATAATTTTAAAAGGCGTCACTAGTTAGGATTGAACACTGCACACTACCAAGTGCAGGTATCTAGAAACAAAGAGACTCTCTATATATTTATTTAAACAATTTTTAGTTATGTTTTAGATATTTTATATGGTACATTGATATTTAAGCTAAGTTTGTCTTATACATATTTGAGATGTTTGAGATGCCTTTAAGATTATAGTATGTACTATATATGGTAAGTCAAGTCAATTTATTGTTGCTCATGTCGTGCCCCATTATCTGAGATTTGCAGCCAAAAAGTTATACAGTTTAAATGTACTTTAGATAGTCTTGTTAAAACCCATTATACCTAAAAAAGAAAAACAAATGTTGGACACCTCTTTAATAGCACAGGCCCTATAAAATACAACGGACCCGAATGGTTGTCTTTTCTAATGCAGTGCTTAAGACGAGTCGATCTAGCTGTGATTTTCTATATGTCTGTCTGTCCGTCATTTATTCAGTCTGTCTGCCCGTAGTTATTCGTTTACGTTTACAGTTACCTGAAATTTGATATATGAGGTGTGTTCAAAAAGTATCGCACATTTTCTGTTTTTTTAATTATTTATTTATTCATGAATATCTATTTTGTCCCATTTAAAGTAATCCCCCTCCCGATAAAATATACCTATGCCAACGTTTTTTCCAATCCTCGAAACATGCCAAAAAGTCCCTTTCCGGTATAGCCATCAGCGCCTTCTTCGATTTAGCTTTTATCTACTCAATCGACTCGAAACGCGTTCCCCAGAGTGGTCTCTTGAGTTTTGGGAATAGCCAGAAGTCACACGGTGCCAAATCAAGCGAATACGGTGGTTGCGCAACGATATTGGTTGGATTTTTGGCAAAAAAAGTCACGAAAAATCAGTACAGTTTTTCATTTTTGGTACCAACCGAGACTTGACCACTTTGAGGCCCAAAACATCCTTCAAAATTGTATTAATTGATCCTTTCGATACGCCAATTTCATCAGCAATGTCTCTCATAGTTAATCGACGGTGTGCAAGCACTAATTGTTTTACTTTTTGGATGTGAGCATCGTCCGTTGAGGGTCGATGGTTGATCCGGGAGCTCTTCGTCTTCACCTTCATCTCGCAACCTTCTTTCAACAATTTATACCAATCAAATGTTGATTTTGGTAGAGCTCGGTCCCCATAAGCCTTCTTCAACATTTTTATTCCATTTATTTCATTCAGAAAAAAAAAATTTGATACAGGTTCTTTGATCTATTTTTTTGAAAAGGTAAAAATCGAAGACGATCCAAAACACGTGCAAGCAAAGCAGCTGTCAACAATTAAGTGAACATTCAAAATGGCCGAGCTTGTCGGCATAAGTGAGAGACATGAGTACCAACAAAACGCCACAAAAAAATCGAAATTCGAATATACGTAACCCGCGAAAATTCAAAATTCGCGATAATGTTTGAACATACCTCGTATAAACTTTTCTTGGTCCTACTCACTTTACATTTTGAAACCAAAATGCCACTCCCATTTTTAGGAAGAGCCCAAAAAAAAAAACCTTTTGAAATTTCTACGATAAAATGTGTTCATATATGATAAAAATATTTCTAATACCAACCCAAGGATTTAGTCAAAATTTGATACGATTTTTATATTTATAAATTTTAAAGTTAATTTAAAATATGGTGAAAAAATATTTTTAATGTCAATAGTAGAATAGTGTTCAGCACACAAAAATTCATGGGAAACACATTGTATATAAAAATGGGAATTTTGCAGCCCTGTATTACTTATATAACATTGCATTGACCCCCAACCAAATCGTTTGCGAAAAGTTATCTCCTATTTATTATCGGAATTTTGCTTCGTTTTCATTGTGGCAAAAGTTTTTCTTTTCATACTCGTTACATGTCAGTTTGTCTGTCTGTCCGCCTGTCCGTCCGTCTGTCCGTCTGTTGCGATGCGATATACTCAAAATGTTATTAATATATTTTCCCGAAAATTTAATCTTAAGCTTTTTTGGACCCAGCCAGTCTGTATGTACGAATCAATGTGCCCCGCCCATTTTTAGGCATAGCTCCAATACAAATATACCGCCCGAATTTTTATAATATTTATGAATATAGTCACTCGAAATTGAGTAAAAAACTTTTACGGCATCCAATGCCAAAAAAAAGTGACACATCCATTTTTAGGTTTTTTATTGCTCACTTTTGAGTTTTTTTTTTTTTAGCAAAAGCAATTCCAATGTCCACCTAAGTGAACACTTCGATATACTATGGATCGGGTTAAAATATTGTAACATAAAGCATCCATACAAACTTTACCAAATTCATTCTCAAATTTAATCTACGCCCTGGTGAACATATTAAAAGTGTTGTGTGACGGGGATTTCAGCTTCGGTGGAAGGTTATTTCTTGTTTATCATTCACTTTTATACGCTAATCATGTTTCCATAGCGTTTAGATGCTTACCGAGTTCTATCGATCTTGAGCGGTCACCAGTTGTCCATAATGGATCTAGACAAGTAATTGTTTGCTTTTTCCCAAAATATTCTGAGACAATTTATTTTTTATTAAAAGATGTAAATAGTTCAATCGAATGATTTACCATAAAAAATAGTTTTTTTGTTTCTATTGCTTATGAAGAGTATAAGCGCTTCGTTGTATCTTTAATTAATATTCAAAATATTTTTTATTTTTTTTATTTTTTTTTTTTATTTTTATTTAAGATCATGGAACGTCTGTCTGTGCGGCAAATATGTATTTGCGTGCCGCGCCAATCTGCACGCGATTGATAATAAATCAATTTCCTGCCTACGCGTTAAATTACAGTTAATAAGCGGCATGTACGACGCTTGGCTGACTGCCCACGGTTTGTGCAACGCTAAAGTTGCAACTCAAGCTATCTACAATTTACTATGTAATGTATTCGCACTCTAAATGCTTCACCTCTTTAACAACAAAATCTCCTTCTGTCTGGCTTTTAACTTTGGTGCTTTTATCTTGCACATAAATCCATTTGCATCTCATCAACTTTTAGCGCAGCAACAGCAACAGCAGATAATGTTGCTGTATGCTGCATTTGCAACTTGCAACAAAAATGGTAAAGACATCATTGGTCAACCTGCAACCTGTGCTGCTGCTGCAATCACATCTCATTTGATCATCTCAACTGAAGTTTACCAATGTGCCGCCAACTTGCATTTTGCGTGTCTTTGCCAATTTGTTTGCCAGATTAAAACAAATTTTCTGCATTGCAGCAGCAACAACAACAGCTGCCGCAGCAACATAATCAACCAGAACCTGCATGTTGAGCGATGAGTTGCTGATGAGTTTGTAAAAAGTTCATCAGTTTGTTTTGTAGTTTGATGTGACTACATTTTCAGTTGTTTGCTTAAATTACTTTGACAACGAGGCTCTTAATCGAATAACAGATACAAGACAACAACATTATCGCTGCAAGATTACGATCAACACGCAAAGTAATTTGAAATTTTTTGTAATTCTTTTAGAATCATACGTTTTTGATGAGCTGCAATCCAAATTTTGATAGAGTTTATAAAAGTTTTGAGAGTAGGTAAAACTAGAAATATTTTTGAACCAGAATACTTATCAGGTTTGGAACTATCGTCAATAAAATAGAAGTCTCCGAGTGATTTTCTCCGGTCAATTTGGGTATCTATTAAAGTAATCAAATAGATTTGAAACGGTTAAGTTTTCTGGTTATGTAGTCGATAATTAGGTAGTAGAATTTTTTGGCTATTTAGCTCTAAAAATGATTTACCTTAAAGGAATTCCAAAAAATGTTTTTCATTTGTTGAGTAGCACATCAATGGATAATCTTCATACATATCCCAGTTTTCATCATATCTGGTGCATGAGAAAAAAATACAGTCAACAAATAACGCTACACTCGACGAATCCAATGATATATCCGTATCCTACATTCGTCATGCTATCATCTTCTGTTGTCGATGAAAAGCACCAAGAAGTAATTGCTACGTTTTACGTAATCAAAAAGTGTAGCCAATCCCTGTTGGGGAAGAAAACAGCAAACCAACTCAATGTTCTAAAGATTGGCTTAGAAGCATGTCGAATCGAAAGTTTTTAACCGTTTCCAAAAATTAATGACCGACAAGTGAAAAAATTATCGATCGACTTGAGTGTAAAACCTGTCCAGCAGCCTTTGAGACGTGTACCGGTGGCGTTGCATGTTGAGCGGCATGTGAAAGCGTGTAGAAGCTGTTCACTTGTGTCGAATGCAGTACGCCCTCCTCCGATGTAGCGGCATGTTTTTCCGAACGTTCCTTGGCAATTTGTAGCGACTGATCTATTGTGCCCTGTTTCAAACAACCATCATGTTTTGGTCCTTATAGACTATTATTCACGATACCAAGAAGTCAAATTTCTTAGCTCCATCTCATCCCAAGCAATTATTTCAGCGATGAAGGAAATTTTCTCTAGGCTGGGCATGCCAAAGTCAATAAGGACAGATAACGGCAGACAATTCGTGAGTGCCGAATTTAAAGACTTCTGCGAATCTAATGGCATTACTCCAGTTACGACTCCTCCATACTGGCCACAGGTTAATGTCTAAAAATTGCTAGCTTGAACAAAGTCAACTTTCAGGAGGAAATTGTATTGAAATACAACGTCACGCCGCATGGCACAACTGGGCAGACGCCAACAGAACTGATGTTCAACCATCCGTGACAAGTTGCCGGATATACGGGACATTGTAGAAGAAGTTTTGGACTCCACAGCAAGAGATAATGACCTTGTCTGCAAACAAAAAGCGAAAGAGACAGCCGATAGGAAAAGAGGCGCCAAAGAATCGAACATAAACATTGGAGACAAAGTGTTGGTTAAAATCGTTATATTTACCTCCAAATTAACCCCAAATTTTGATGTAACGGAGTATGAGGTCGTCGACATAAATGGAAACGAAGCGGAGCTTTTTAGAAACGGAAGTAAAGTTAAACGAAACGTAAGCCATTGTAGAAAGATATTTTCCGTACAGCCACCGACTGACAATGCCAGGGTGAATGAAAATGAGTCAACGTTTCAACGTTTCTCCGATCAACATCTCCAACTGTACCAGATCAGTTGAAACTAATGCCGCCAAGTCCATCTCCAGAACCAACGAGTCACTAGGACAAACATTCTACCCAGGAGATGCCAACAGGAGGGTTAAAGCTAAAGCTAAAAAAAGGGGGAGAGATGTGGCAACACTGCCATACGAATAATGATTGACGTTTACAGAGTGTCAGCTCTACACGGAGTTGATGACTGACAGCCGATGCGAGCAGAATTACGTCAAAAAAAATAATATTAGAATTACAATTAATGGCCCATTTCCACTGAGCCGCGCTTTGTTATCGCGTTAACAATTTATTTTATGCGTTTTAGCGTTAGCGTTCGAGTTAAAACAGCTGATTTTGTTTGTTATGTAGTAAAAAAATTGTACAGGTTAAAATTTTTTTTTATTTTTTTTTTTTAAATAAACGAATGGATGTAGGTGTTGTTCCTTTAGTAACTGCTGTCCAATACGAGCATGATAAGGTAATCCGTCATTTGAATATATGTAGCTGAAGCTTTTATGTAAATGTTTATTTTTTGCGGTTACTTTGTAAGCTGTTTTCATAAGTATGCGCAACTTACGATTGCCAAATTATTCGAACCGATAAGAGAAATCTGTTTGAAATCGGTGTGAAATCGGTTTGAACGTGTGTTATCGAAAGTCGCGTTCAAAATTAACGCGACTATTTCCCACACCTAACTGCCTATCTTTTTGTATACGATTTAACGAGAGTTTGTCGAGTTTTTAACGCTAACGCGGAACGCGGCCTAATGGAAACGGGCCTAAAAAGTGTAGTCAAGTGAAATACACAATATATAAAGTTCCCAAAATAATTAGCATTGTTACAATATGCTGTATATTTTATACCTGTGTGAAGCCGGAGCGGGTCGCTATGTTTTTATATACAACGTTTAAAGTTTTTCTGTAGTGTATTTATGGCCGGGTCGCTAATTTGAGATATCAACTCCTTGCTTCTAATATTTTTGTACAACGAACTACTTAGCAAACCGTCATTTACAACAATTATTCTCAGAATTTTCCAAAGCAACTTGTACATTGCTCGTGTCAATGTTCTGCTTCTGTTCCTTTACAAACTGCCAAACCAAGCCACTTAAAGTATTTATTGAAACGAAACTTGACGCATGTGCCAAATAGCCACGCCGCTTATTTCCGCGTTACAACAGCAATGTTGAATGTAGTCGATCAAAGTTTGTGCATATCTTAATTTGATTAAAAGTTTAGTACAAAAACTTAAGTGTTCAGGCTACATAGGAATTAGATAACTTTTTGGACAAAGTCAAACTCAAGACTGACAAATAGAAAGACGGACAGACAGACGGACAGTTAGATTAAGAGTTTTCTAACTGTTGTTGTTGTTGTTGTTGTTAGGCAATATTTAAGTCATTGTCGACAAAAACTTGTCATTGGCAGTTACAAACTAATTCCCCAATTGATTCAAGTGTCGAAGAACTTAAGACTGTCTAATGGCATTTTGGTCAGGAAACGTTAAATGCTAAATTAAGCTTTAATGGAAAGCAGCTGATGACTTAAAGTTGTATTAAAATGCTTAATTCAAATATATTTTAATAGTTAACGAAGCGTATACGTAATTTAAATAAAAGAAAAACATTTGCAAAAAAAAAATTACGCATACGCACAGATGTGTAACTAAAACTTCATCTATGCAAAAGTCTGTCTGTCCGTCTGTCTGTTTATAGTCCTTATGTCTATGTTGCAAAATATATAGCGTAAATAAATTATGTACGTGTAACTGACATTTAACCTAGCGACAAGATTCCAAAAATACAAAAAAAAAAAAAAAGTGGTAAGCATGCCGCTCACCCACACCCACAAAAAAATATAGCTTAAAAATACCAAAAGAAAAACTGCCAACACTTTGTTACTCTTTTTATACTTTTTTGTTGGCATTTCAAATGAAAGGGGAGACAGTTTTATTTTATAACACTCAAGAGGGTTAAATGTTTTTTCGGGGGTAGTAGATATGGATATGCATGGAGTTAGGGCTTCAAATTCTAACGACAAAAGCGCGTACGTGCATGCAGCAGCAAATGTCATAAGCATATGTGTAATTTTGTTAGCGAAATGATTCCAAAAGAAGCATACATCTCATGTACCATAAAGCTAGATAATTTCGTAAAGTTAAAAACAAAGAAAAAGATACAAAACGAAACGAAACTGTAAAGCATCCACTTACAAATAAATAAAAACTGGTATGCGAATAATTTAACTAACACAGTCGTTCTTTGTAATATCTTTCACTTCCACTACAGACAATTTAGTGTACCAAAGTCATTCATTACTTAATTGTATCCAGTATACAAAAAAAAAAAAAAAAAATCCTTACTTTGTAACGTTACAAACCAAAGGAATTTCATTATTGACCACAGTCATTCGTTGTCCTTATTGTCATCTAACATCGACCAAGGACCAAAGTAAACTGCTGAGAGTCAAAGTTGAAATGTTTTATCGAAAATTAATTAAAATGCCAAAGTGATACAAAGTTGCACAGCATTTATCGCAATAGAAATGTAATGAATTTGAGGTTGTATTTCAAAAAAAAAAAAAAAAAAAAAAAAAACGAGCAAAACACTCAAAGATTGTTTTGTACTATAAAGCGATTTTCATTTTATTTATTTCATTCTTTTTTTCAAGCATGCACTCAGGCGAAATTAAACATTTTTTAAAATCGTTAAGCAAATAGTCATTTTATTATACAAGTTACAATGAAGACATTTTAACAATGTAATATACGGTTTAACTGATACTAAATGCATTAAATTGTAGTTTATTTAAAGAGGTTTTCAAAATAGGAAAATGTTGCAGTTTAAGCAGTGAAATTGACAATGAGCGTTGCAGCATCTATAATAGCAAGTACCCAAAAAATAAGACTGAATGTGTACTAGCATATAAATTTATAGAAGGTGAAAAAAATATTTAAAGTACTTCTCCGCGGCGTCTATAATTTCCTCGCGTAAGCTGCAATTTGTAATTGATGAGCCATCTTCTGAGGTTTGCGAAGAGATAATAAGCCGAAGGAACCAAATCGGTCGAATTCGGTGAATGCGAGAGCAATTGAAGCCCTAATTCATTGCTCTTGTGCGCCGACGCGTTGTCTTGCATAGGATAGTTTGATTAATCGATTAATCAACGAACAATCGATTATTTTGTATAATCAACTATTCAACTATTAGTTGAAGAATCAATAATTGATCAATCAACTGATTAGTTAATCAATAAAAGCTTTTTTCAGGTGACAAGCACAAAAAAAAAAAAAAACAAGAAAAAACGTTAACTTCGGTGGAACCGAAGCTTAAATACCCGTCACATGAATCTTTGAATAGTTTATGTGTGATCATCAGTGGCTTAAATACATTTATAAATATATAATCGAAAATAATTACTTTTTCATAAATTTGTTCGAAAATAATCGATAAGTTTGTATGAGGACAATGGCTAAAAATGGGCGTGGCGCCTTAATTTTGTTATTGGATGTCATTAGAAGTGTTTTTTCCCAAATTTGAGTGAATATTCTCATAAATAATACCTATTTTTATACAAAAATTTGAAAATGGGCGGTAAATTTGTATGGGGGTTATAGCTAAAAATGGGCGTGGCAGCTTAGAATTGACATTGGATGACATTAGAAGTATTTTTACCCAACTTGGAGTAACTACATTCATAATTAATAAATATTTTCATAGAAAAAATCCGAAAAAACGGTAAGTTTGTATGGGAGCTATACCTTGAAATGGGCGTGTCACTTTGATTTTAACACTTGAACTGCTTAAGACTGAGAAAAGCTTAAGCTCGACTCGTCTCGTCGAGCTGATCAAGAATATATTTACTTTATAGGGTCTAAGATGTCTCCTTTAATACGTTACAAACTTTCTGACAAAATGATAATACCCTCCACACTGTGTGTGACGGATATAAAAAGGTCTTCACTTTTCATCTTTTTTAAGTTACTCAAAGAACTATATCTAAAACAATTTTTTGTTAATCATGATTAATCAGCAACAATTGATTTATTTTTACAATCATCAACAATCGATTATTTCCAACAATCACACCCTACTTGGATATACGAGAATGCATATAAGCCGAAAATAGAAAGTCAGTCCAGTTTAGCTTATTTTTCGGAAAAAAATGGAACATATGAATACGTTGAAGTTAGTTCATCGAAATACAAGTAATTCTGAGTTGAACATCGCTACTAATTATAAGAATTAATTGAAACATATAAAAATAATGCAAAACTGTGCAGAGAGCGACGACGCCTTTCATTATAAGCCTGAATATTTAATTGCTTTGTCAGTTACCTTTTCGCCAAATTACACCCATTGAGATCCTATGGACTTTTCGGGATCAGACTTATTTTCTTGTCATCTAAAAAAAAAAAAAGTATTTTCAGGGCAGTATACTGTATAGTGTAATAGATGAGTTTTGATGTACTATATACATTAATTTGATGAAGTGATTCAATAGTAGAAGTACGTTCACTCATTTATTGATCAAGTACTTTATTAGTGCAAATATATCATAAATTTTACATCATTGCAGTTTTTTTTTTTTAATTTTTTTAATTTAAACATTTTATTTCATATTATTGCCAAATTAATTATCTATCAAATAACAAATACAACAATTTCGTACTATCAGCTGTAATCTTTACTTCAAATACTGTCAAATACTTCAAGTTGACACCAAAAACTTTTGTCAAAATATATTGAAAAATAGAAAGCGAAATGGGGCGAGACAGACAAATAGAAATGTCAACTTTGACAATTCTTAGTCCAATGGGGGCTGTTTGGAGAATATTGTCAACAGCGGTTTGGGCGTAGCTTAAGTGTTTTTGTGTTAAGTTCTGACCAAAGCCGCACAAATGCTCAATTAATCGAATTCTATACAAACACACACACACATACACCCACTTAAATGCTTTGAATGAAATGACTTAGACACAAATCTACTTAATTGCGTATTAGAAGATGACGACGATTTCATAGGCGGCGGCGTTAGTGCATGGCTAATTTAATCAATGTAAATGCATATCATGCCGAAAAGTTACAAAAACATAAAAGAATTTTAGCACGTGCCTGCGGCAGTTGAATGAGAATGATAACTCTTTTTTTTTTTTTTGTAATTGTGAATCCTTTGCGTGCAAGTGAATTTAGTGCGGAATAGAATAAACGAAAGAAAGGAGTCGTAGTCTAGTTGGTTGCCGGGTTGCGTTTTAAGCTGTCAAAAGCAGTTAACGTTGGCGGCAAATGCTTTTAACTCATTCTCATTCTCGTTAGAGAGAAGACATCGATTTGTTTTGTTGTCGAACAGAGAAAACAATTAAAATTACAAGCTGCAGGCGTATTAGACTAAAAAACTTGGTTATCTTCCACTTCGCTGGCTGCAACTGACAACGAACGCATTGCCACTTGTTATTTCGTTTTTGTTAAACGCAAAACCAATAAATGGGAGTGAAACTCCCAACTCTAACTCCCAACTTCCAAAACACTTGCAACTTTAACCCTTTTACGCGCGCCCAGTAAGTAAACTTTGTATGTGTGCTATTAAATAGCTTTAAAGCAAGAAACGCATGAACGACGACGACGACTACGACTAATCCATTGCTGACATAAGTAGATTTTCAACTCTTCTATTTAGTTTATCGTTTGATCTCCTATAACTGAAGTTTACGAGGTATAGTAAGTTCTACAAAGTGTTTGTTACAAGCAGCAGAAGGCGTATTAGAGTTAATTTAGTGAAATTAGGGATTTAAAATTGTGGATCATGTACCATAAGTAGGGAGAGAAAAGTCGATTCTAACAAGTCCAGCGACTGTCCGTCCAGCGTATGTGTATAATAAATTGACACAATCGCCATTCTAAAAATTGAACCCAAAAGAAGCTTAAATCAAGTATATAGATTCTCGGTAACCCTTCGAATACGTAATCATTTTTTTATCAAGTCTCTACGTCAACCCATTCCAAAGATATCTCTTTTCTCGTTTAAAGCCCCCTCTAAATAAAATATTCCTAAATCTCATCTAAGTGATCATCTATAACGTTATTTGAATCTATAGGAAAAAAAAACAAAAATAATAATGATTGGGTCCAAATTTCCGAAATTCCTTAAACACGTCACAAATATTTGCTAACCATCTTTGAATTTAGCCCAGTTCCAAGTCTCAACATCTATTCATGACCTCTTTAAACGCCGGGTCAAACATTTTCAAAATCACTTCTTAGTGCTCACCTAAAATTGGGAAAAAAATGTTTTTCAAAAATCAATTTTAGGTCCACCATTGGGTCCGGCGTGCAAAAATCGTAAGTCCCTTAAACACGCCTAAAATATTTTCTAACCATCTTTCTATTCATTCCAAAGACATGGCTATTCCGGTTTCGGGCAACAAATAGGCCTGGTCACAATTTTCCTGAGTGCTCTTCTACTCAATGATACATATCTACTGTTAAAATTTCAGCTTTCTATCTTAAACCGTTTGGGCTGTAGGCCGATCACTTTTAAAACAGTCACTCAGTAAGCCATGCGAAAGAGATTTATAATATATACTAGTTGAACCGGCCTTGCTCGGGTCACGTACATATACCAAATTTCATATTTTTAGTTGAATTATTTGCAAAAATATGATGAATTTGTTTCTAGGACGCTTTTAAGGAACCCCTTCCATTTTTTTTAACTTCGCAGGTCCTAGTAACATTTCGAATGTTACTTCTCTTAAATACTTACAAAATTACGATTCTTTTCAGCATATACTGAATCAAATGAATGAGTTTGTGTATTAGTTTGGATCGATTTTTTTTTTTTGGATGTTGAATATTTTCAGGAAAAAAATCATATCTCGAGAATGGTTGGACCGATTTTGAATTTCCAAATTAACTAATCATCATCACTCCTCCCTGCACCTTTCCCAACAATTTTATGGCAATCGGTAGAGCCATTCTCGAGCTATGGAAAGACAAACAAAATGTATACTTCTTTTTATATAAAGGGTGATTTTTTTGAGGTTAGGATTTTCATGCATTAGTATTTGACAGATCACGCGGGATTCAGACAAGGTGTCAAAGAGAAAGATGCTCAGTATACTTTGACATTTCATCATGAATAGACTTACTAACGAGCAACGCTTGCAAATCATTGAATTTTTATTACCAAAATCAGTGTTCGGTTCGAAATGTTCGAAATCCGCTTTTTATCGACAAATTTTGTTCAGCGATGAGGCTCATTTCTGGTTGGATGGCTACGTAAATAAGCAAAATTGCCGCATTTGGAGTGAAGAGCAACCAGAAGCCGTTCAAGAACTGCCCATGCATCCCGAAAAATGCACTGTTTGGTGTGGTTTCATTGGAACCGTAATCATTGGAATCATTGGACCGTATTTTTTAAAGATGCTGTTGGACGCAACGTTACAATGAATGGCGATCGCTATCGTTCGATGCTAACAAACTTTTTGTTGCCAAAAATGGAAGAACTGAACTTGGTTGACATGTGGTTTCAACAAGATGGCGCTACATGGCACACAGCTCGCGATTCTATGGCCATTTTGAGGGAAAACTTCGGAGAACAATTCATCTCAAGAAATGGACCGGTAAGTTGGCCACCAAGATCATGCGATTTGACGCCTTTAGACTATTTTTTGTGGGGCTACGTCAAGTCTAAAGTCTACAGAAATAAGCCAGCAACTATTCCAGCTTTGGAAGACAACATTTCCGAAGAAATTCGGGCTATTCCGGCCGAAATGCTCGAAAAAAGTTGCCCAAATTGGACTTTCCGAATGGACCACCTAAGACGCAGCCGCGGTCAACATTTAAATGAAATTATCTTCAAAAAGTAAATGTCATGGACCAATCTAACGTTTCAAATAAAGAACCGATGAGATTTTGCAAATTTTATGCGTTTTTTTTTTTAAAAAGTTCTCAAGCTCTTAAAAAATCACCCTTTATATAGAAGATTAAATTCTCGTGTCACAGTGTTTATAACAATACTCCTGCGAAACGGCTTGACCAATTTTTGGAAATGTTGTGTGTATACTCTGTAGGTCTGAGAATCGAATGTAAACTATTTTTATTCCCTAAGTGGGGTGGTGGGCATGGCCTCCATAGAATCAATCGTAAATTAATTTATCATTTCCGAAAGAACTCAACCAAAATCTGGAAAATTTTGTAAATTTGTATTTTTGGTCTAACTTACAAGATGGGATGTATGTAGTTTTAGAAATGTGGGCGGTGGGCATGGCTCCATTAGAATTGACAAATATTTAAGAGAAGCCATTAGTAAAAGCAATTCAAATAATAATTGAATAACAGAAATGAAATTTGGTATACATGTTACTACACAGAGAAATGTATAATCAATTAAATTAATGGGTGGTGGGCGTGGCACCATAAAAACAAACTAAAAAATCGTCATATTTGCATATAACTGAACTAGAGAAATGAAATTTTTTGTATGTACGTGACCCGAGCAAGGCCAGATAGTTCTACTTGTATTTAGATACATTCTATTTGGTTGAATAAACTTTAGCATGCAGCGTATTTAAATGTCGTTAAAGTTTAGCTACTCCTTCTTTAAAGAAGAAATAGCTATTTCGTTAAATCTCAGCACTGTTGTGTCAGCATGTGTTTATTTATTTTGTACGCGACTTTAATGCCTGGCAACCCTTTTATTTTTTTTATTCGGATTAAAATCGCTTTAATTATGCGTTTTGTTGTTTAAACAAAAAATACCATTATTAGTCGACACTGCCCTGAAGGGGTTGCTCTGCTATCATCTAATGCTTGCTGCTGCTGGTCTTTAATAAATATGAATTTCAAGAGTTTTCAGTCAGAAATAATTGAGTTTTGTATGCTTCACAAAAACACAATTTACACACAGCAGCAGCAGTAACAGTAGAGGCAGTGGCAGCAGCCTTAGAAAGTTTTCATTTATGTTTCTCCCTGTCTATCTGTCCGTCCGTCTGTCTGGCATATGATATCAATTAGAAATTTGTCTAATTAAATTTTTGGCCAACAAAACTTTCCTAGACAAAAACAACAAAAACAACTAACTAACTGACTGACTGACTGCCCATTTGATGTACCTAATTCTTTTGGCAAAGTGCACTTAAAGTATAAAGTAATTGAAAGAAACATCAGAGGAGAAAATTGAAAAAAAAAAGATTCTCGAAGTATCATACATGATGCTGCTGCTGTTTTCTTACTAAAAACTTGAGTGCATTTTTAAGTCGAATTAGTTCAAGTCACAAAGATGATTGCCAATTTGTAGTAAATGTTGAGTGTGTGAGACACACCCAATGAGTCAATAATAATAGGAAACAAGTAGAGTTTAAAGTTCAAATTCTAAGTGTAGTACCTATATTATTTTTGTGTGATTTGAGTATTTTTTGCACTTCAATTAGATAAAGCACTTGTCGATTTGATAAAGGCGTTTTTAGTTTACTTGTGGTCAGTTTTAGTGGTAAAAAGAATTAAAAAAATGCTGCAATTTTATGAATAAGTTTTGAAGTATTTTGATGAACAAAAAGCTTTTCTAAAGTTTTGCATATTTTATATTTGAAGCGTTTAAAGTTGGCAGTGAGTTGAGTAAGTAGCTTGTTAGTTATTTTACTTCTAGGTTTGGTGTGTTTCTAACAAAATTTATTGTTTGGAAAGTACTAATTGAAAGTCAATTAATTGAGTTTTGATTGAGCTATACAGTAAAATAAATATGTTTAAATAAAAATTTGACTTTCAAAAATTAGTCCATACCCATATTGGTATATTTTATTGGGACTCTCATGGGCATAGTTTGTACTAAATTTAGAATTCCTAGAATAAGAAACAATGACGATTTTATGCAGAAACCTAAAATTTTAGGGTTGATTTGAAGGAGGTATCCCTTAAAATGGGGCTAGATATAAACTGTCTGCAAGTGCACATTTGACGGCACTGGAGAGTCTAAGTTTCAAATATGGTGACCATATCTCTTATAGTCTTCGAGATAATCTCTCTCATACGACAGACAGCAAGACAGACAGACAGACACGCGGACGGACGGACAGAAATAGCTAGTTCGACTCCCCCTTCTATCTATCCCTCCATCTGTCTGTTACGAACAAACTATATATACGGTTTTACATTATGGGTACAGGAGAGTCTAAATTTCAAATATGGTGATCCAATCTCTTAAAGTCTCCGAGATAATCTCTCTATCATACCGCAGACAGTTGGGCAGACGAACAGATGGTTATAGCTAAATGACCTCTCCCTTGCAATGCTGAATATATTTACATAAAAGGGTCTATCATGCCCTTTGGGTACAGGTTATAAGAATTGAGTTATGAAACTTTAGTACATTGTACGCAGCTATTAAACATTGTACAAAAATTCAATTTACAAATGGTTTTTGTTGCAAATTTCGTAGATTTTATTTTGAGTGTATCTGTCGCATTTTGATCCCCAGCGGAAAATTGTTCTTCGACGACTTTGTCACTTATGACTAATGGGTGACATGTCGTCAGTTGTGTTACCATTGGTAAGATTATAATATACAATTATTTATGTAATTATGTATTATAAACAAGATGGTCACAGTTTTGGAAAATTATCAATTGAAGAGTTATTGCAATACATGCTGGCAAAATTGGACTGCCTGATTTGTTCGTTTGTAAAATCACAAACGAATTATTTTTGAAAATTATAAATTTAAAAAACATTTTATTTATATTTTTCTCAATAAATTTTTTAAACTTTTTAAATAAAATTATTCAATATTTTGATAGAAAAGCGATGGAACACACACCCATGACAAATACACATAAGACGTTTTGCAAGACATGTCTAGCATGAAGTCTTGTAATACGAGAAGTCATACAAGAAGTCTTTAAAGACTTCCCATAAATGAAGTCATCCAAGAAGACTTGTCACCCAAGACAACTGCGACATTTGTATGAAATGTCGTTAACGACTTGTATGGGGCCTTCGTCGGTATGTCATCGAGGAAAGAGGTTAGTCATCAACGCTGCATTGATGACGCGTTGACGACTTTTCCGCTGGGTCTTCATTATGTAGCACTCATATTTCTAAGCAACCTCGAATAGGTTGTTTAGTGTATAAGAATGATTTTGATGCTCTGATTACGAATCTGTGCTCAGTATTATTGTCGGAATTATTTAACTTGATTCCCTAAAAGGCAATGTTTAGAAAAGAAAAGGTGTTTAATATATATTTATGTTACTCATAATAATATTAACTATTTCAAAACTATTTAATAAAGATCGAGTTTTTTCCCCCTAGTTTTAAAATGTTTTTTTTTTGTAAATGTATTTACTACAAATATGGATAAAAGCACTTTAATGACATCCAATTTCAAAAGAAAGGTGCCACGCCCATTTTTTTATACGGCCCCCATACAAACTAAGCGCCCATTTTTCAGATTTTGTATGAAAATAGTTCATTTTTATGGATATATTCACTCCAATCTGTGTAAAATCACTTCTACTAATATCCTATGAATATGCTTCCGATATGACAAGGATAGAGCCACTATATCATATAGTCCCATACAAACTCACCTTCTATTTTTTAAATTTTTAAAAGAAAATGAATAAAGTTTCGTGTGGCGGGTATATGAGCTTCGGTGCTTCCGAAGTTAACGTTCTTTCTTGTTTCCTATAAATTTATTAATGAAGAACTAAGCAAAATAGCCTTATAGACTTTGAACGACTTTTTTTCTCAAATATTCCAGTATTTTAAAGCGACTTAAATTTAGTACGGCGTTAAGTATTTGGCCAAAAAAAGGTAACAGTCTATTAAAGTTGTTGATTCGAAGCACTGTAAAACATAATATGGCTATAAAAAACATAGCATATTTCAGCACTCCAGGTATTAAAACTAGACTATTACAACATACCGAAAGTAAGATAAAGTAAAACAAGAAGGTGTACTATGACAATACTAGAGGCGCAGCAGGCATCAAGTAAAGAATTTCAAAAACTAAAAAAAAAAAAACAAAATTGAAACAAGAAAATTACTAAAGAAATTGACATGAGCCACGCACGGCTACATAAAATGGATGATAACCAAACTGCCTTAAATAAGTTAAGTTGAGTGAATAAGCTAAGAGCTGTGTTGACTGGCAGCCAGTGTTGTAAAATAAAGTGAAGAAGGCGTAAAGATTCAAGAATGAGTGGACAGACTGGGCGATGAGGACTACGACGATGAGGACTCTAGACGTAGTCGTTGGCACTAAAAACTTAAGTGACCATTTAGCAAGGCAAACAGCAGCTGTCAAACTCACTGAGGGCCATGAAATGAAGACTTGACAATGAAGTTATATACTATATATGTTATGTATATATGTACTACTTGAAGCATACTTCAAGCTTTAGCTTTAGGGCGTAAGGCATTTTTTGTTGTTGTAGTGCTTTGCATTCCTGATTTGTTTTGACACAAAAAAAAAATATGCAAAATTAGTCAAGAAGAATGAGGTCTTTGTTTTGTGTGTGAAGTGTATACATTGAACATGACAATGAATGCTTGTTAACATTATGATGCAATTATTATTGAATTTCTATTTTACTATAAATTGAAAGTGGCCAAGACCAGACAATAACGTCAAACAATATAAAATGAAAATTAAAATTGGCACTCATCGAATGTTGTAGACATTTGATTCATGTTTTATGGATTATTGAACACAGTAAAAAGGAGTAATTGCATAAATATACCCAAATGTAATAAAAACTTTTCTCAACTTTTCACTTGGAAATCAACGAGAAAAAAAAGAATAAATAGCTTAGATGATCTCAACAACAAACTGCCAGAATGTAACTGTTTGGCTTCTTTTGTGGTCAATTCTTTTCGGTTTGGGATTTACCACAAGCAATAAATGAACTTTTCAAGCTTTGATTTTGTGCAAACAAGAAAAAATCAACAAAAAGCTGAAGAAAAAAAAAAATAAAGAGAAGACCACTGTTAGCCACTTTTGACCAAAAGACATAATTGTGAACAAGTAACGAGTTGGCAGCGTACCACCTCCCAAGAGCCCAAAGGAATTCAAAAGTCAAACGACCGAAAAAATAAAAGAAGAACAACAAAGAAGGACAACACAAGTACAAAATATGCAAATGCGTACTAGCTGCATACATAGTGATGTGAGTAAGTGCTCAAACAGAGCGACAGACAGACAGACGGACAATTGTACCAAAAACCATTCAAAATGTCCATCGATGCCCAATGAAGCAATCTAACAACCATATTTGGCCACTTTGTTAGGGGACAACAACAAAAAAAATATAAAACAAGTTGAGAAAAAGGTAGTTTCTAGTCGCTAAAAAATGCTTGTCGTACATGCTACACAAATAGCAACAAAAAAAAAAAAAAAAAAGAATCTACAAGTTTGTTTTTATACTTTTTGGGAATTTTTTTTTTTTTTTTTTTGTAAAAAGAATACTCTGCGGTGTTCAAATTTTACTATGCATAGAGTCAAGTTAGTCTCTTGGCTATATTATGTATGTATATGAGTGTCTGAGTTGCTATAACTTGATTTACTACTTCGCAAAACCCACAAACTCCATTTGTTCTCTTGTCAATATGTCGATTTGTGTGCGCCGCAGTTCTCATACTACTCTCATCTGAAATGCTCAGTTCGGCTTGGCAGTCATCACATTGGCAGCAAAATGCTTTATCAATGTTATTTGTGAAAGCGAGTGCAAGTTTGTGTGGAGTTACATTGGAAGAAAATCTTATCTAAATTTATCTATTTGTTTTTTTTTTTGTTTTTTTTTGTTAGCTTGAGTAAAAAAAAAAGATATAGCAATAAAATACCCCTATCCAACCTTAAGCCTTCATACGTAAGTTCAAATTTTAAGACATTTTTGTATCGGGAGCCCTATTTAATAGTTTTCCGATCTTATTCAAATTTAAATATTTACTTAAGATTATGATGGGTGCAATTCATACTGATATTGGTGTTTCCAAATTAAGCTAGAAACAATAGACCCTTTTTATTCAAATACTCTTCAGCGCCTATCCGTAGGACGCAAAGTCACCCTATGTCGGGTCCCTGGTCATAGAAGCATTGAAGGAAATGAAGTAGCCGACGAAATTGCCGGGACAGGTTCGTTAACCCCTGTGAACGGCCATGAACATTTTCTTGGGCTCAGTTGGGCCTTGGCAACACTCTTCATTGAGAAACACTTTAGGGACTCGAGCTCTCAACACTGGATACACTATCTTACCAATCTTACCTCAATCTTACCTAAAACTAAAACTTATCTCAGACTTGCTGAACTAAGATTAACCTCTTGGTACCATACGGGACAAAACCTCCAGAGATTCCACCAGAAAAAAAAAGATCTGTCCTCCGAAACGGAGTGTAGGCTCTGTTTAGAAGATGGTAAAACCAGTTTATATATCTAGTGGGATTGCCCAGCTTTGCATAGATTTAGATTCATGCAGTTTGATCACTGCATCATAACCCCTGAGCACATCAGAAATTCTTCGACAAAGAACATTCTCAGTCTCATCAAAGCAGCAGAAAATGTCCCTAGTCTCATAGCCTAACCACAACTGGGTTTGGGTACAAAAGACCTATATATTTTTCCTGATCAGGAGGCCCGCCATATCTGCACTCCGGCCTTAGGGCTGTGTGTAGACATTTAAAGTTGCGCCCTCAATTTCGCTTTGACCACTTGCTTGTCTTGCTACCGCGGTCGAGACACAATAATTTTCTTCCAAAAAAAAAAAAAAAAAGGAAAGTGATTTTGTATGGGGTCTACGAGTATATGTTATACAGGCCCAATCCTAGTCATATCGGTAGTATATTTGTAGGATGACAGTAGAAGTGGTCTTATCCAGATTGGAGTGAATACATTCATAAAATAGAACTATGGGCGCTAGGTTTGTATGAGGGCTATACCTAAAAATGGGCGTGGCACCCTTGGATTTAATATTGGATGACATTAGAAGTTTTTTTCCCAACTAACTATTTTAAGTTGGTTGGGGACTATACTCTAAAATGGGTGTAGCAGCTTGGTTCTGATGTACAAACTACTTAGGACCAAAATAGCAGAAATATAAAGTATTTTCATATAAAAATTAAAAATTAGCGGTAATTTTTTGTGAGAGCTAAGGGTACTTTGATTTGAATACTTTAACTGCTTAGAGCTAAAA
The DNA here is from genome assembly GCA_018903435.1 of Leucophenga varia. Classification (NCBI taxonomy): domain Eukaryota; kingdom Metazoa; phylum Arthropoda; class Insecta; order Diptera; family Drosophilidae; genus Leucophenga; species Leucophenga varia. The sequence goes on from JAEIFJ010001047.1 coordinate 44,641, forward strand.
AAAAGCTTAAGTTTCAAATTTCAGGTCAATATCTTAAAAATCTAATCGAATGAAACGCATAGATAGAGACGGACAGACAGACGGACATGGAAATCGACTGACTCTTATGGTGAACTCAATTCTCAATTCGGATCTTGAATATTTACACTTTATTGTATATTCTATGGCGCCTTTGGATGTCTCACCCTTTATGAAAGCAATGCGATAAGATGTATCAGAAAAGGAAAAAGTATTATGAAACCATTTTTTTCACATGGGTGCATCCGAACATTAAAGTTAACTAGTTTGGCGATAAAAAGAAACAGTTGAAAGCTCCGAAAAGATAACAATATTTTTTCGATAAATGTCGATAAATTGATATATCAAGTATTATCTTTAATTTACCAATATCTTAATTACAGTCCGCGAGACTGAACTATTCCAACAAAAATCATTCCAAAAATCCTTCTCTTTTATGTAAATTTATGCCACTCATTGACTACTGCGGCAATCTTATGTTCCTTTACGTGACTATAGTTCGCTTCCATTTCATAGATTTTGTCAACTAAAATATTAAGGATATGGTAAACGCTCTTGAACGTTTCGACATATATTGAGGTTCTGTAAGGTCAACTCTAAGATTCAATTCTAAAAATAAAATCACTTCGTCATGTACTTCTGATCAGTATTGTAAAAATATTCGATCAAATCGGTTCTTTTCGATTAATCGTTTATTTTGCTCACTACTAATTGTGGTTAGCATATCGATTATAAAATATAATACGAGCAGTACAGCCTTAAAACAACACGATTGATATCTTCATATGTTTTTGATTATAGAAAGGTATGAATCGAGTCAATTTATGCAAAATTTTTCTCAGTGTACCTACATTTTGCAGTTTACAATTTCATGAACAAAATTTAAGCAATCGTTTCGTCTAGCAAACATTTCAAATCGATGCGTTGCGGTAGTAGTATCATGGCACAGTACCATAGGTCGACAGCAACAAAATCATCATTGACTGCGGTATTCGTGGCATAGACGGCGTGGTCAACTTGTTTCCTTGTATCGATAATTGACTTCCGTACGAGTTTTCCGATACGCTACATGCTACAAGTTACTTGCAGTTTGTAGTCATACGATACCGAATTGACTACTGTGATATCACATACGCCCACAAATTTCGGGGCGTATGTGAAGTTACCCGAAATCAATGAGAGAAGCGAATCGAAGAAGCAGTTAGGCATTTTTAACATACAAGCAAACATTTAAGCCAAATGGGATTTGTTGCAGATAGTGGTGGGCTGGCTGGTTAGGTTTGCTGACTTGGTTAAATGCTTGAATATATCCGAATCGGACAAATGGCTTACAGCAATACATTTCATCGTCGTCATTGCTTGTTTGTCTTCAAGAAGTGATGGAAAATGAGTGTCTAACTAGACTAATAATTTAAGTGGACTAAGACTAAGACTTTCTTGGCCACAAAAAAAAGGGGACTAATAATTATAAATAAATTTAAGGATTTTTTTTTGTGAAAAAGCTTAATTTGATTTTTTTTTTTTTACTTACAGCTAACATTTGCATAGCTGAACATGTCCTTGCAAAATAAATTACTAATACGCACCGTTGACATTTCGCAGATCTTCATGAATAATTTCTTTGAGCACATTTAAGCCAATTGACTTTCTGACCAAGCTTTTGTTTGGTTTTACAAATGGGTTTGCAAAGATGTTAACACACTCGTTGCGTGTTGTTGATTGAGCATTGTCGTCGTTGTCCTTTTTCGTCCTTAATTCTTGACTGCTTGTATTTGTAGTCAAATGTTCTTGTAGTTTATTTATTTATGTACTCAATCGGTCAGTTTAGTTAGTCATTCATTCATACATTCCAAGGATTCTGCTTTCCACTCTCTCTGTCTCTCTCTCTCGCTTTGGTGCTAATTGTTGTTGTCTGTTAGTTCTTGTTGCTTGTCTTATTAGACAATGTTTGTCCACTGGACTCACTCATTCATTTGTTCCCAAATTGCTCTGCTGCCAATCAGTCCAGTTAAAGTTTTGCGCTTGTTTTGGCGATTTGTTACTGCATACATCGTTGCTTTTTGTTGATTTATGGTGTAACATCAACACTGGCAACACTGGTCCTTGGAGTGGCTTAGAGATGCTGCAGAAATCAGTGCGTGTTGGTTTTGCCTTGTTTGAATTGTTGCCTTTATGTAAGGTGGCAATTCGGAAATTAAGCGTATGTGTTTTGCTATTGTTTTTGTTGTTAGTTATATTCAATATGTTAGACCACAACTTATTGAGCTTCCTTTGTTCCTGGCTGTGCTATAAATGCAAATAAGCTGCTCACTTGTCCTTGGCTGGCTACTTCTGATGATGAACTTATGTCGTCCGCAAAGGCATTGTTTTGCTCTTTTCCTTCCTTTGCAACCGGATGTGCCAATATTCGGCTAGTCGAACCTTATTTAATTAAAACATGTTTTGCAGTCATACCTCGACAATGTTTGTTGAATTGTTTGTGTGGTTCTTTGTGTTTTGTTAGTTGCTTGGCTTGGCTTAGTTTTGGTTGGTCTGTTTGTATTTCATATCTGTCAGTTTGCTTATACAGCTGCCCGACGTAGAAGTGTCTGTCTGGTATACGGCATAGCAACCTGATGGAAAGTGTATAGTCGTTGAGTATATTAGACAATATGGAGAAACTAAATTAAAGTTAAAGTAACCAAACTACTTGATTACAACTTATTTTATTATTACGAAGCAAATTTCAATAAATAATTTATTTTTATTTGCTTAATTGCAAAGAAACAAAAAAAATCATCCACCTTCGTTTGTAATAAATCGAAATGAGTTCATTTATAGAAATTAAATAAGTTTCTCTCAGGAATTAAAAAGTTTTCTAGTTTGCGTTAGCTATTATAACATCCAGCATCATAATCTGCAGTTTACTGAATTAATTTAACCATTAATTTAGATGTAAATTAAATCTACCTTCAATATACCCTAATTGGAGTCATAAAAAAACCTTCGGTAACAAATAACTTCTTTCCGTTTAAAAATGGATAGCACCACTACTAAGAATTCAAACCAAACTCAGAAAAATCTTGACTTGGATAGCAAACTTGAAGGACAAAGATAGAGCATCAATTTAATATTAATATATCGATAGTTATTTCGGTAATAAAAAAATATCGAAAGTCGAATTTAAAAAAATTATCATCGACGATGTATCGTTATTCATTCCACCTCTAATCATTGACTCAAAATGTATTATTATGACAAATAGAAAAGCATCGAATGTTCGTAGAAGTGACTGGTTACTCCAATCCTACTTACACTATGTGCCAAGTTTGATTTCGATTCTGCAAAATAAGCGACTTTGACATAAACGATATGGACGCTCCAAATTTATTTCAACTATGGAACTTGGAGACTTTTCGCTCGAACACTTATATTGGACAAAGAGCTTTGAAATGGAAAATAAAAACAAGAAAGAACGCTGAAGTCGAGTATGCTCGACTGCAAGATACTCTGTACCCAATCTTTATGAACCTTAAGAATGGTTCTATTTTACTACCATACCTCATTGAAATGAATTTTCATACAAAAACTTTAAAAATGGGGTACATCTTTGTATGGGGGCTACACCTAAAATTTTGTTGGACCTACCCATATTGGTCTATTTCAATGGGACTATCCTAGGCATTATTTATACTAACTATAGACTTCCTAGAACTCGGAAATTGTATGTGTGTTTGTATAGGGACTATATGATATAATGAACCAGTCTTTATTAAATGTATATAGCCTTCCAAAACAAAAATTTGCACCATATCTCAAGCAATTTTCTTAATAAATAACCGATGTATTCTATACAAAAACTCAAAAATATGATTTTTTTGTGAGCTAGTTTCAATAGTGACTCAGTCCTTCCCATGTGTTGTCATTAGAAGTGTTTTTTTATTCAATTTGTAGTGAATATATTTAAAGATCTAAATACATAAAATAGTAAAAATGATTCTATGTCCGCTAAGGACGTTGAAACCATCTAAAGGATGAGTCCCAAGCCGGTTCCATTGGAAAAGAAAAAATGCAAATAAATTAAAATGACACCACAATAATGCATTAGGCTCATTCGTTTCATTTAAACAGTCGATTTTCTTATTTACCCAAACAAAAATGATTTGCTTTTATGTTTTTTTTTACTATACTTGCCCCATCAAAAACCCCGAGTATTAAGTTTCAAGTAAATCTGATAAATTTTTACCATTAGTGTCCGCCATATTGGATCCACCATTTTGAAATCTAACTGCAGATTTGTATTCAGCGACATTGAATACCCCTAGAAACATTGCTTCTTCCAGTACTTCTTAACTTTGGGTGTAGATAAGTTATTATGTTAATTTTTTCCAACCCCCTAAACATAAATGCACCTCCTACTCTAAGGGTGCATGCGAATAATTTGGGTTAGGGCTTATTTTAATGAGCAAAGTTCAACCTTCAATTACACACAATAACGGGAGATCGTACCACGTCAGGGTTCTGCTCTACAATTTTTTAAAAATGGCCAAATACGCTATTTTTTAGAGTTTTCAACCCCTTTTTCTCGAAAACCTGACGTGTTGGAAAATTTTTGATTCGTGCTCAGCACGAAAATTCCCTTCGGAAACACTAGGTCCCATTTTACTCGCATTCGAAAAATGGAAATTTTACAGGTTTGTGTAATAATTTTTATATAAAAACTCAAATTTGGGCGGTACATTAATATTGGGGGGCTATCGCTATCCAGCTGCTCTTTAATATTCAGGCTATATTAAAATTACCCCCATTCACCTTGGTGTCCCGGAAATCAGATTAGTTGTATATTTAATTCATCAGCCATCGCATGATAAATTATGATGATTTTTATAACTAAATTTTTCGCTAGTCTCAAGTTTTGATTTAAGATATTTACTTGTAATGTTCCTTGAGGATTCGATTGGTTTGTGTAATTAAATTCAAACGTGTGCCAACTGCAACGTCGGAAGAACGTCATTGTTTTATTGTGTTTTTACTCGAAAAAGCTAAATAAATTAAACATGAGTTAAGAGATGCCCTTGCACTATGAACAGCATTAGAATGTGAGTTTAAAAATTTATTTCCACAAGTATCCAATACTAATTTCATTCACTTACCTCATATATAATTTTGTTAAAATTACTAACTAACTCGCCTTGAAATGCATTTAGCATGGAATACGCTTTGACAGCTCTGTGGTTCATTACAAAGATTCATGCATTCATTCATTCATTCATTCATTCTCTGTAGTAGCAAATAGATAGATGCATTCCATAGAACATTATTATTTAAATATTAAACGAAATTTACTAATTGCAAAACGCCACAAGTGCTAGTTTAGATACTTTTGGCTACCTTTAGCTGTTGATGGGCAACATCAATCCACATAACCACTGAAGACTAAGAACTTTGATTTAATTTTTAATGTGTACATTTTCAACAGAGACATTCGAAGAAGAACTAAATACATTATTACATCTTTAGAATCTTTTGAATATGTAATAACGTACTTGCACAATGAATGAGTATGTATCTAAATATTTACTTACAACAGCTACTGTATACACACATACACACACAACTGAATACGTACATATGTAAATTTGAAAATGTGAAACTTGGGATTGAATGTTCACTTAACTTTTTGGCATTGGCGTGCATTTTCAATTAAAATTGATTTTATGCAAATTTTCAATTAGTCGACATTTTATCAATTGGCAAACAGACAGACGGACAGACAGACAAATAAACAAACAAACAAGCAATTGCGGAAGAGACTACTTAGTACTTGTCTTAGTGCTACTATATATGTTATCCTTTGGTCGTTTTTGCTTGTCTTAGATGCTACATATATGTATGTAAATCACTTGAGATAAATAGATTTTTTTACAGTTCTGCAATATTTTTTGACTTTAGCTTTTAAACATTTGTTTAAAATGAAAAACTTTCGATGAGGATGTGTGTGCATATTTTTGAAATGCAATTTACTATTTAACTTTGTCTGATTAAGTAATTGAATTGAATTTCCGTAGAAGAAAAGTCTCATTCAAGTAAATAAAGTGTTGTCTTTTTGTTAAAATTAAATTACTTTAATAGCATCAGAAATATAAAAAATAAAATGAAAAGACACTCGCACATGCTACAATTAGTGTCGCTTCAACGTCAATTAGATACAAATTGTCTTTTTCGTTCTTTATTTTTTTTTTTTTTTTTCGGCTACATTTGCAAAATTTGTTTACATTTTTATTTAATTTTTCAATGCATTCACGTGTGTTGTAGCATCAGCATACTTAGTCCTGTTTTTTGCGAGGCTGTTCTAATATGTACGCGTTTTCTCTTTCCCGACTTAATGTCGCATCTAATTGCATTAAAAATCAAGCGCTTTGATGGTTTTGCAGTTCTTATACACACACCGCTTGCGCTTGCTCCTAGTTGTTCATTAACATTTTGAGGGTTAGCTGAAATGTTTTAAAAAAATCAATTAAAACTGTATTTTGCAAAAATGATTAGAAATAAAAATTTCAATATAACTTTAAAAAAATATGCAGAAACTGTTAAAAAACGACGAGGAATATATGGACCATCATCTCGATTATTGAATCACCCTGTGAAAATAAAGATTGAACATTGGAAGTACGCAACATATTTCAATTTCTGAAATCGTCCAGTCGAATTGAACTGCTTTGCATGGATTTTGCGATGTTTCCCAAGGAATTTTTTTTTTTTGTGAGCACACATCTGGTCTTAAAAACCTCCCATCACTTTACAAGGTTTGGAAGACCTAATAATCGCGTTTTTGAACATTTTCGGACAATTGTAATACTGAACTTTGACGTGCTACAATCTTCTTCATAATCTGCAAATTAAAACAAGATCTCATTTAAAGAGATTGGATCTAGAGATGGGCGTCAGGAAAGGAAGCCCGCGGAATCCTGTGGGTCTCGGTGGGTTCCGCTGGGTCTCAATAACTTTAAGTACGAAACTGAAAATTTTTTCTTTTTACTAATACTATAGGTATAAAATTCCGAAATTTCAACTCCCTAAGCTAGGCGGTAAAGAACTATCCTTATCTGCCAGGCAAAGTTCGTGGGTCCTATCTTAGATCCCAAACTAAGCTGGAAAGATAACACCCAGGAAAGAGTGAAGGGAGGCAACGATTGCTTTCTACTTGTGTTGTCGGTCGTAGATGGTGTCTCTCACCGAAAATTGTCCTATACCCTGTAGTTGTACGGCCAAGTCTTTGTTATGGAGCCTTGGCATGGTGGCCGGTTCTTAAAAACAACTACAATATCCAAAAGCTATCTAGGGTACAGAGATCTGCTTGTATTGGGGCCACTGGGGGCAACTTGGCTTTCCGAGGCACTAAGTGCAATGCTAAAAATGTTACCTATTGACTTATTATACTTCGACTAAAAGAACAAGGCTTGTGGTCCTCATTAAGCTCTGTTCACAGCGCTGTTTTATCTTGTCCGAACTTTCGGAATTTTAATAAATACTTTAAAACCACAAATCCATCACGGCAGAGTGGATAGCGGAGCTGCTGGGGAGTGAACATGGTCTGTCGCTCTACATCACCGAGTCTAAGATGGATTCCGGTGCGGGATCTGGGGTACCTCGGAGGACTTGGCAGTGGAGGAGTTTTTTTCGACTGCCGGATCTCTGCAGTGTGTTCCAGGCGGAAGTCCATGCAGATTCCGGACAGATCGGTTTTTATTTTCTCAGATAGCCAAGCTGCCATCAAAGCGCTGGATGCTCACATTACCTCATCTAAGTTAGTAAGGGAATGCAAAAATCAATTAAGTCTTGATGGTCGCTACAACACACTTTGCCTCTCATGGGTCCCAGGGAAAAATGATATTCCCGAAAACGAGCAAGCTGACACGCTGGCTAAAAGGGGCTCGTCGGGCAAATCTCAGCCAGTCGCTGTTCAGATTCCAATGAGTTCTAGTGTCGCCCACATTAGGAATCACATTACCTCTTTTGGCAATTGGAAGTTGTAAGGAAGAGGACACCACGGAAACGCTAGAACACTTTCTCTGTGTGAGTCCTGCACTTAGATCGAGTAGACTGAGACATTATGAACACCAGAATCTCAGAGCTTTGGTGTAAGTGTTTTAGAGTAAGTATATACTCGACACTTGGCACCATTTCATCGATACTTTGAATATTTTAATTGATTCCAAAGGTTAGCCAAATTTTTCAATATTTTTAAATTCTACACAAAATGTACAAAACTCTAGTGAAAGTGTTTTCGGTGACACCCCTGTATTGATTATTTTATCAGCTAGTAATTTGGTTTCTAATGTTTTTCTTAGCATGTCGCCCAATTTTGAAGTCCGAAAACTTTTCAAGTCTACTCTCGCTGTTTCTCAACCTAAAATCATTTTGTTCGTTTTTTTCGCTTGTTCTCTCATTACACAAAGGTAAACACTGCCTCCGTTACATCCGCTCTATTTAGTATCGGCTTCATCACACACTTGAAAGCTAACACATTTTTGCCTCGTTACTTAATTTTGTTTTTCGTGTTTTTTTTTTTTTTTGTATTTGAAGTTGCAATTTAGTTATATGTCACTCTTTGGAATGTACACACACACACACACATACACACACTTTCTCATTTTCACTCTTAATAAAAGTATCTTGCTTCACCTTGCTTCATTAGCGTCAAAGTTAAATGCAGCATACAGAGCGTATGCGTAATTTAAATATTTTGATAAAAAACCTAATGAAATTCTTGTCAAAAATTAATTAAAAATTGCTACTCAATACACCTGACACGTAAGTAGTTTGTTATATAAATAAAGGGTGTTTATTTAAGTGATTTATTTAAATAAGAAACCCTAACAACTTTTATGCTAAATACTAAAATTAGTTTGATTGCATTTGTGTATTTTATTTTTATTTTTTTTTTTTACACTTAATTCTAAAAACCAGCAATTTGTAGGCAATCAGACTTTGTTGCACATTAAACTAAGCCACAAAATTGCTTTTTAATACCAACAGCAGCAGTAGCAATGGTATTACATGACAAATACACATGTTGGCATTTAAAACTTAAGCCTTAAGCGAGTTTTTACTACTTGCCTGCATGCCTGCCTGCCTAACTGTCGATTCAATTAAACACTTTCACTTTTGTTAACCTAATTTCCGTTTTAAAAGTTTGCCAAAAAAAAAAAAATGGAGAAAAAAATCATTGAGTAAAGCCCACAAAACCGAACAATTTCAGTCATCGAAACTATGTCAAATGTGGATTTTAAGGATTTGGCAAACGATCGTTCATTCGCTGTTTGTGTGTGTGTGTAAGCGTGACAGTTGGTATTATAAAGAGTTTAGTTTTAGTTTCATTTCGAGTTCTAGTTCATCCACAAAACAAACTAAAAACTGATGATGATGATAGTTTGAGTGTGTGTTTTCGTTGTCATATTTGCATTTGCTGCCGCGCAAAGCTTATAAAGTTGTTAGGCCGGCTCTGACCAAAAATGTGTGTCAACCTTTTAATGCGTTTTTTTTTTGTACACTGCACAAAAATTTGTTAGAGCAGTGAATATTATTTTCAACGGAAAGTAAGCCATGGATAAGTTTTTCAGAACTCCAAGAAATAGTAAAGACAACACTCTTATTTTTTTTTAACAATTTTTAAGTCTCTTTTTTATATTTTTCTGTTGTAAAATATTTTTTCATCTAATTTAAAAAATATTTTTTATCTAAATCTCCTATTTTATAGGGTATAATAAAGTCGCCATGTTGACTATAGTTTTTACTTATTTCACCTGTAATAGGATTTTCACATTTGTTTGTCGTTGGTTCCGTTTTTGGTGAAGTGTGGATTGTGTGTTGTAGGGCTTTAGTGGATTTATTTAGCTCGTAAAATGATTCGCGGCCAAACTAGAATATATGTAAAGTGTTTATTGCAATCATAAAATTGGGCAAAAAGTAAAGCTTATTGCGGCATAAATTCCTTTTTATTTTGGATATTTTGTGTGTCAAGTTAATTGTATTTTTGTATTTAAAGATGAGCTTAAAGTGACAATTTTCGTTTGTAAAAAACATAGTTTTTTTTTTTGTTTATTAAAATAATTTAAATCTTTAAGACTTGCTACTTTTTTTAATGTCAGAAATTTATACGAATTCATACAAGGAGGAGCCACATGCTTAAAAATCTGTCATGAAAAAACAATTTTCATATAACAAGGGCCTAACAAAAAATGAAGAAGTGTGCCTATATTATTTATATTCTGTTGCAGAGTTAGACAAAATAGGTGTTTCATATCGCCTAAAAGTATGCAATAAAATAAATATAGTGCTTAAAGAGTGTAAGCTAAAAGCGATGCTATGCGCGATTCGATATCAAATCGTTGTATATCACTTTAAAACACTGCTTATGACTTTATATATAAAAGTTTAAAAGATACAACTCGGTGCTAACGCACTACTCACTCTAAGCAGTGTAAAAGTGCTTGTTTTTAAGGCCAATGGAAAAACAAAAAAAGCAATAAAGAACACTGAAGTCGAGTATGCTCGACTGCAAGATACTCCGTACCCAAACTTTATGTACCTTTAGATTAGTCCTATCTTTCTACCTATAAAAACTGGAAAAATTGGTGATTTTTGTATGGGGGCTAACACTTTGTTGTTCCTATCCATATTGGGATATTTTATTGGCACACTTTTATTGGGACTATCATAGACATAATTTGTACTTAATTTAGACCTCTTAGAAAAAAAAACAATGTCCTTTTTATGCAAAAACCCAAAATTTTGCGGTACATTTGTATGGGTGGTACCCATTAAGATGGGTAAAGAGAAAAATCATTTGAAAGTGATCACTTGCCGGCTCAGGACAGTCTAAGTTTCAAATATGGTGGCCCTATCCCTTATAGTCTCCGAAATAATCTCTTTCTCTTACGGCAGACAGCAGGACAAACGTACATACACACGGACAGACATATGTAGCTAGTTCGACTTCCCTTCAATGCTGAAAAATAATATAAATACTATCTAGCCTCCTACTGTCTGTTACATAAATTCGCACAAACTCAATGTACCCTTTTACTCTTTGGTATAAAGGGTATAAGAAAAGAAAATCATATTTCCAAAATGAATTTAACCCATTAGCTCGCATAACCTTCATCATACTTATACACTAATTCTCATACTCATTTTTGTCAATACAATACGCGAACACGGGCAAACCGAGTGGGGCCCTCTCCACAGGGTAAATATAAAAGGGTGTGTAAAGGAAAAAAAAGCCATGTGAATTAAAATAAACAAACAGGTGTGAAAGGGATCACTTGTTAGTGAAACTTTTTTTTGACCCCGTTTTCCAAGATGTGAATGAGATAGAAAGTTTAAGTTCTCTTTTTTATACCCGCCACACATAGTGTGAAGGGTATTATCAGTTTGTCGGAAAGTTTGTAACGCATTAAAGGAGGCATCGGAGACCCCATAAAGTACGAGACGAATCGATCTAGCCATGTCCGTCTGTCCGTCTGTCTGTCTGTTGCACTAAGTTCTTCTCGGAAAGTTTTAAAGATATTGACCTTGTAACTTTATACTTAAGCTTTTTTGTGTTCCTAGGCAGTTTGTATGGCAGAACCAAGGTGCCACGCCCACTTTTAGATATAGCCCCCATACAAACTTACCATTTTTTTCGATTTTTTTGTGTAAACATAGTTACTATTTATGAATGTTTTGACTACGAATCGGGTAAAAACACTTTTAATCCAATATCCATCCATCTATTCGAAAATCGGCATTTGATTGCAAACTTCGTAGGTCAATTAAAAAAATTCGAACTAATATGAACAAACCGAGCGAAACGGTCTTCTAATTTGGCCCATATTTTCACCCGCCAGTCCCAAAATGGACCTAACTTTTGCTAACCTGAATTTGTTCCATAGTGTTATTTGGGGTTTTATTTTCATTAATAACACTATGGAACAAATTCAGGTTAGCAAAAGGTTTTTTTTTGGGACTGGCCAAATTAGAAGACCGTTTTATTTATATTATAAATACACTACCGATATGACAAGGATCGAGCCACTATAACATATAGACCCCATACAAACTCACCTTCACTTTTTATACCCGTCACACACAGTGTGGACGAGTCGATCTAGCCATGTCCGTCTGTCTGTCCGTCTGTCTGTATGTATGCGTTTCATTCGCTCAGTTTTAAAGAAATTGACCTGAAACTCGGAACTTAAGCTTTTTCTCAGTCCTAAGCAGTTCAAGTGTTAAAATCAAAGTGCCACGCCCATTTTAAACTTACCTGTTTTTTCTGATTTTTGTATGAAAATAGCATTTATTTATGAATGTAGTCACTCCAAGTTGGGTCCAAATACTTCTAATGTCATCCAATGTCAAATCCAAACTGCCACGCCCATTTTTAGATATAGCCCACATATAAACTTACCGACCATTTTCGAATTTTATATGAAAATAGCTATTATTTATGAATGTAGTCACTCCAAGTTGGGTAAAAATACTTCTTATCTTATCCAATATCAAAAGTAAGGTGCCACGCCCATTTTTAGCTATAGCCCCCATACAAATTTAACGCCCGTTTTCGAATTTTATATGAAAATAGGTATTATTTATGAGAATATTCACTCAAATTTGGGTAAAAACACTTCTAATGACATCCAATAACAAAACCAAGTTGCCACGCCCATTTTGAGCCATAGTCCCCATACAAACTTATCGATTATTTTCGAACGAATGTATGAAAAGGTAATTATTTTCCAATATATATTTATAAATGTATATAAGCCACTGATGATCACACTAAACTATTTAAAGATTCGTGTGGCGGGTATTTATGCTTCGGTTCCACCGAAGTTAACGTTTTTTCTTGTTTTCTTTTTTTTTAAGAAAATGATTAAAGTTTCGTGTGGCGGGTATTTGAGCTTCGGTGCTTCCGAAGTTAACGTTCTTGCTTGTTTTCTTTACTATTTGTGTCATGAACAAACATTGGTACGAAAAAAGTTGAGAGAGCAAGTGCGCTTTAAATAAACTTGTAACGGGTGATTTTTTTGAGGTTAGGATTTTCATGCATTAGTATTTGACAGATCACGCGGGATTCAGACAAGGTGTCAAAGAGAAAGATGCTCAGTATACTTTGACATTTCATCATGAATAGACTTACTAACGAGCAACGCTTGCAAATCATTGAATTTTATTACCAAAATCAGTGTTCGGTTCGAAATGCGAAAATCCGCTTTTTTATCGACAAATTTTGTTCAGCGATGAGGCTCATTTCTGGTTGAATGGCTTCGTAAATAAGCAAAATTGCCGCATTTGGAGTGAAGAGCAACCAGAAGCCGTTCAAGAACTGCCCATGCATCCCGAAAAATGCACTGTTTGGTGTGGTTTGTACGCTGGTGGAATCATTGGACCGTATTTTTTCAAAGATGCTGTTGGACGCAACGTTACGGTGAATGGCGATCGCTATCGTTCGATGCTAACAAACTTTTTGTTGCCAAAAATGGAAGAACTGAACTTGGTTGACATGTGGTTTCAACAAGATGGCGCTACATGCCACACAGCTCGCGATTCTATGGCCATTTTGAGGGAAAACTTCGGAGAACAATTCATCTCAAGAAATGGACCGGTAAGTTGGCCACCAAGATCATGCGATTTGACGCCTTTAGACTATTTTTTGTGGGGCTACGTCAAGTCTAAAGTCTACAGAAATAAGCCAGCAACTATTCCAGCTTTGGAAGACAACATTTCCGAAGAAATTCGGGCTATTCCGGCCGAAATGCTCGAAAAAGTTGCCCAAAATTGGACTTTCCGAATGGACCACCTAAGACGCAGCCGCGGTCAACATTTAAATGAAACTATCTTCAAAAGTAAATGTCATGGACCAATCTAACGTTTCAAATAAAGAACCGATGAGATTTTGCAAATTTTATGCGTTTTTTTTTTTTTTTTTTAAAGTTCTCAAGCTCTTAAAAAATCACCCGTTATAATTGAACCATGCTGTTCAGCATAAGCAACGACCATTCAGGTCTTTTTTTTTTTTTTTGCAAGTTTTTGATCTACGACACTATTATACCGGGTTAAAATTTGTTAAAAAATAAATTAATAAATAAAAATTAAACGAAAAATAAACATATTCAACATTTAATATTCCTAATTTTCATTTTTCATTTCATTCATATAAGTGCATATATATTTTTTGATCAGCTCGGATAGATCTTCGTGTGCAGCATTTGTATTAAATTTTATCTTAAAATACTAAACAATTCGTAATTCGTGGTACAATCTGAACCATTAGCTTTATAAATAATATTTTTTCTTATAAGAACTTGACAAAATGCTGTACATTTGTATAGGGTCACATTGATTTTAATATAGAAAGTGCAAAGGACCTAAAAAAAGCCTTAAAACTGCTTCTGATCGAAATAATATACCCACTTATATCAACTATACCAGCAGTTTAATCCTTCTGCCTTTAAGAACAGCTGTTTAAAACTTGCATAAGATCTAAACACCACATACATCGGCAAGTATTATAACGTATTCGTTCATTCTTTCAAACTTGAATTCATTTATTCATTGAAAAATCGTAGCCAAAAATCACTTGAATGCATCGAAATCCTATTAAATCTACGCAGCAGTCAACAAACAACTAAGATGACTTTGTCGACAAGGCAGACTTAAAACATGGCAACTCTGTGCAGAAAAACTAAAAAACCGACAACATTAGTCAAGTATGTGTCTAACCATTTTTGGTGCAAAAATGCAAATAGATATAAACGAAACCAGAGGCTTTTGATGCTCGCACTTCATCAATTCCATTTTAAATTGAAATGCAAGTTGAGTGGCATTTTCAAAAAAAAAAAAAAAAAAAAATAAGAAAAAAGGAAAAAGTTGTTAGTACAGCGGCAGAGCCAAAAGCAAGCAATTGAACAGAGTTGCCATATTATGCTAAAAATTTACATTATGCATGTATGTAGAGCTGAAAACGATACGATACGATTGCATGTCTCTCTGTCAGTCTGTCTGTCGGTGTATCTATTCCTGTCCACCTGTCTGTCTGACAGTCTGTCTGTGTGTGTGGGTGTTTACAAAAACCCCAAAAAGGCAGCATTTGGAATTTTAAACAAGCAACAAATACACAACAATTCAAACCATACCAAAATCTACTATAACTGTGTCTCGTTGAGAGTAGTCAGAAGATCTTTGTAAACGTTTACGCATAATTTATGCCTGTTTTACTCACAGAGTTGCCTGTGGCGTTGTTTTGCGTGCAATTGCTGAACGATTTTCAATGCAATCCTACGTTTAGACTCAAGGCAAAGTTGTCAGTTGAGTCAAAGTAATGTTATTCGAGATTCGATTTCAAACTACTAAATATTAAAAAATAAATTTATTACAGTGAAACGTGTTTATGTTGAACTCAAACTGTTTATATTTTACGATTTAATATGATTTGGATGGACTTAAAATAAAAAATAATTTTGCTCTCATATGACAAGTAATAAAAAACTTATTCATATTGCAAAATGTCAAAAAATTGGCTAAATTTTGCATTGAAAATATTTATTAAATTTCCGAATTCCACCATATCGAATTTAGTGTTTCTATTTTAAGAAACAATAGTTTTTTTTACAAAACTTTAACAAATAAATGTGGCTTCAGGGAGGCTACATTAATTTGCCTGAAATATTTAAGGTCTTGCAATAATGCAAAAATGCAATATTGCACAAATGTCATTGTGAGCACATTTATGAAAAATAATATTGTTTAACTCTCCACAAGTATGTGTAGTTGATTAAAACCGTGGTTTATTTGTGTGTTTTAATATGCGGTTTAAATTTTGAAACGAATATGCCACGAAACACCAGTTTAGTAAAGTTAAAAGCATATGAAACTATTTCCAAAATAAAGTTTTTGATTTGCATACAATCAAAATTAAATTATATGAAATAGTAAACCAACCTGTTTCAATTCATTCTTGTAGTCGAAAATATATCCACCATTTATCCAAAGACTACCTGTAATTAAAAAAAAAAAAAAATAGTGCAAAATTTTTTACTCATTTTTGCAATGTTACACAATTGCACAACCTCGCTAATACTTTTAAAGGTGAAAATATTCTTAAAAATTTTTTTTTTTTTTTTTTTTTTTTTTAAATTTTAACATTATTTACAATCGAGACAATATGCAAATTGTTTCAATAATTAATAAAGGGTGTCCCAAAATTTACACCAGATTAAAATTTGCCGCCATTTATGCAGTAAACTGTTGACAACCTTAAAATAAAATCAAATCGACAGCTGATAGTTTAGGGTTAGTAAAAATAGAGCGTTACACGTCAGAGCAACGTGAACAAAATTTCACATGAAAAGGGAAATGGGTGGATCAACAAAAATAATCAAGAATAATAATTTAACTTTTTCAATTCAGGTCTGAAGGGTAGCTCCAGGAAGTGAGTTCTTTTAGCTCGGATCTCCCGCAGAGCAGCAAGTTCAGTTTAGCTAACTTTATGTTTAGCTGTTAGTTTAGACGCCTGTCTAGGATGAGGCCCAGGTACCTCGCCGCCTTGTCCACCACTGGGAGAAGTGCACCATGAAGGCTGACTGGGGGGAAGTTGAGCCCTGGGTCGCAAAGTCATATGAAGCAGCCAAAGTTGCAGCATGTCCAGCTGCCTTTGGGCGACTTCAAAAGCCTCCGAGCAGTCCGCTGCTGAGGCGATTAAGGCTGTGTCATCAGCATAGAAGGCAACAAGGAGCTGCTCATGTTGAAGCACAGCATCGGGCCCAGCACGCTGCCCTGTGGAACGCCAGCCTTTAAACCTTCTATCATCGAGTTGGAACTCTCAGAGTTCTTTCAAATAAACAAGTTCTTAAACATTTTTTATTAAGTACATTCTAACAGACTTCACTGTAGCTGCAGAAAAAAGTGCTAGCAACTCTTCTGCAGGAAGCTGTCAGACATGTTTGTGAACATTGCTTTATGTGTGGGAAAACGTTTACTAAAACGTCGTTGATTTTATATATTTTCACTTAGTTTCTTATTTTCTGTTTTAGTATATTAATTTTGAAGTCATGTTTGTAACAGACAGAAAGATACGCTGTCTTAATAAAATATTTAAATAATGATTTAGTTAGACAAATCTGGCTTTTACCGTACTTTCGTGTATACTTTTTAGTTTTAATAAAAATCTGTATCTTTGAGACTGGAAAATGTTTTAAATCAAAAAACTGCTATCCTAAAGAAAAACACTTAATCCAGAAATCAGTTTTCAGTAGTTTTGGCACTGAAACTTGCGTAAAGAGTATTTAAGCTTCGATTTAATACATAACATTCTCTCTTACTGCATTTTTAAAATATGTCAACAGAATTGCACACAACTACCCAAAAAAAAAAAAAAAAGAAAAGAGTTACAACCAAACTCAACTATAGAAAAACTATTCCAAAATTATTTGTTGACTACGTCGACCAAAATAAAGAAAGTGAGCAAGTGCTTTGGCGCTATGTGACAGTGTTGACAAATGCTGAAATTTTACTTGGCATCGTATTGTCGCCATCGCGAGTCATGACTGTCAAGAATGTTTTCATGTCATCGTGTACTAAAATTTTGATAGACACTCAGACAAACTGAAACTGAGATCAAGTTATGGAGTGGGTAGTTAGTATAGTATTGTACATAAGTAAGTATATCAAAATGAAAGCGTGCCAGTGTGTATAATGATTGAGTGAATACATTTTCCTAGTTTATGGAAAACGGCCGTTACTGTTGTTGTTTTGTGCAAATGAGTTGAAATAGAAACCCATCATAATCATCATCATCATCATCAACAGCAGCAGTAACAACGTCCTTTAAGATGCAAAAACAAAACGCATGCATGCATGCATGTAAATTTATGACTGACTTTCAAATGAATACTCTCATTCTGCTCTAAATCGTTTTGCGTTGTTTGTGCAAAAATATAAAACACACAAAGCGGCTTATGCAAAGAGCTGCTTCTAATGGGTTAAAAATGCGTGAATGATTTGGCATCGAAAGCAGCTTAGAAACTACAAACAAAAACAGACAGACAGACAGAATGATAGAGCGTTAGACATTTAGGCAGACATCAAGAAATGTTATAGTCTCAACTCTGATTGATTTATGCATTTGCGTAGATTTTCACTGAAAATGAGTCTCAAACTTATTGTGGCACACATTAATTAAGTACTTCCAAGAAGAAATGGAAGATGAGATGCAAATCAAATGTGCTGTAGCAAATATCTTGTCAAATTAATTAAATACACACACACACTCAGATACATTATCTTAAAGATACTTCATATACTGAAATATCTTTGGGTTTTGTGGTAAAATACACAAAATAGGCAAAAGCAGCTTAATGCAGTAAGCTTCGAAATTCACACCTGTCAGCTTTGATCCTTTGTGACATGTTACATAATTTCTTTGTCGTTTCCTGACATTTTATGTTCTTATAGGATTCTTTGTCTACTTTGTGTCTACGATATACTTTTACAATACAAGCAAACAAATATTAACTCTCTTTGCTATGGTTTTCATTTATTTTTATGTGTATGAGAAATTAATTGAAGATACTAGTATATATTTTTTTTCCGTTTATGCGTTTTTGGTTCTTTGAGTTGTTTGCATACAGCTAAGTATGTGAAATAATCTGATTTGTGCATAAATTTTCAGTCGCTTTAAACTTAATTCAAACTTTTTTTAATATTTTATATTTTTTGTATAACATAGATAAATATAATCTAATAAAATATTAATTTGTGTGATCAGTGTAAGGAGTAGCTCGTCGGCATACACACGAGCTACTTTTTCGCACATTATATAATTTTTGTGTGGGTGCTATACCTGACAAAGTCGTACACTGATTAAAAAAAAAAAAAAACAAGAAAGAAATAACGCTGAAGACGCTGAAGTATACACAATTTCTTTGAACCTTAAGTTAAGTCGTATCTGACTATCATACCTCATTGCATTGGAAATATTTGTATGGGGGGCTATACCTAAAATTTGGTTGATTCAACCCATATTGGGATATTTTATTGGGACTATCATAGACATAATTTATAGTAAACTAGCTGTACTCTGCCACGCTTGACTGTACCAAATTGAGGTTGCATGCATAAAAAATGAATAAACAAAGCATAAGTTACATATCCATTTAATTTTGTAACACTTGTGCGTATACAATGTTCTTTGTTTTTTCGTTCTCAGCATAAATGTAGAGGCTATCTGGTTTACCTTCACGGGAACACGCAACATATAATTGTCCGTGTGAGAAGCAATTCGCACCTAAATCTAAGCCACATAATTCCAAAGATTGGTCCTGTGCTTTATTGATTGTTATTGCGAATGCCAATCGAATTGGAAACTGCAATCTCTTAAATTGAAAAGGCGTTTCGGTTTTAATTATTCGGGAATTCGGGGAATGAGGACATCTTTACCTTTGAATGGCCCCTTCCCGCTTTCACTACATTGCTCATAAATTTCTTGACTGCGAGTCGCGTGCCGTTGCAGAGTTTCGGTTGATTGATGTTCCGCAACAGGATAATTGGCACACCTATCTTCAATTTCAGTATGTGTGGTGGCATCCCCGGCAGATAGAGTGAATTTAAAAATTCCGTTGTTTAATTGACGGCTTCCTCTAGTTCCACAACGGTGTCTATTGACTCATATGTAGTTTCTTTCTGCTGATTCCGCGATGTACATCTGCATTATTCTCAGCCCTCAGTCTCTCGAATCGAATCCCGCTCTCCCTCAGTTATATTCAAAACCTTACGTCTTCATGTTTCTGCGCGGCGAGTGCGACGACTCAAATTCAACCTCTTGGGTGGCATGACTTCGTTTATTAGTATTTTATTATTAGTTTTCACCCTAGAACTCTAAAAACCATGAGAGATAGATGAAAGTGATACAATTTTTTTTTTTTGCCTTTCAAAAACGAAAATTTTTAATGATGACACTTTTCGTTCAATCTGTCATAGTTCTCAACCTAGAACTATGAGAAGCAGTGATGCCATTTTCCTCATACACATATCGTGTTTTTTTAAATTTCTGTACAGTTTATCATGCATGAGTGGTGGCAGCCGGCAGGTGGCGCAGCAGTAGGGGCAGCTGGCGGCCTGCAGGTGGCGCACCAGTAGGGGCACGGGGAAACGCCAAACAAAACTAGTATATTTGGAAACGCAGATATGTTATCAACATAAAAAGTAGATAAAAACCGAGTCCGAACCTCAACACATGTTGTGTCAAAATTTGGGCTAAAACGGTTCAGAACTTTTTCAAGTCTATAAGCCTCGTATAAACGAACAGAGCATTTATATATATATATATATATATATATATATATAGGTTTAGACTTGCTAGAATAAAAAAAACAATGTCCTTTTATGAAAAAAAGCCAAAATTTTGGGGTTGATGTGTATGGAGGGGAACCTTTAAAATGAACCTAGAGAAAACCCGTTTGCAAGTGCACACTTGACGGCTCAGAGAGTCTAAGTTTCAAATATGGTCGCCCTATCTTTTATAGTCTCCGAGATAATCTCTCTCATACGGCAGACAACAATACAGACAGTCAGATGGACAGACGGGCGGACGGACAGGCAGACAGACATATCTATATCGACTCGCCTTTCAATACTGATCAAGTATATATACTTTTTAAGGTCTCTCTCTTTTTTCTCTCTGTTCCCTACATTCCCCTCCCAACTTATTCCCCTCTTATACCCTCTAAATAGGGTATAAAAATATTTTTTTTTCAATTTAATAATCGGTTTTGATTGTGTCACCTTTATAAAAGACTCGTATACAATGATACCGAGTAGTCACTCTTCCGGTGCCCCAATTTCTGGCCTCTGTCGCCGGTGGCCTGCTGGGTTTGATGTCATCGATCGACTCAGAACGCCTTCCCCGAAAAGCCAATTTTAAGTGGGGAAACAGGATAAAATCGCAGGGAGCGAAATCTGATGAATACGGTAGGTTTACCTATGGTTGGTTTTGGTTTTGTACTCCTGTACAATCACGACTCGATGAGATGGCGCGTTGTCGTTGTGCAAAATCCGTCCGTTTTCTCTGATACTCTCGCGTAGACGCTTTAAAACAGATAAATACTATTCTTTATTGACCTTTGACCATTCGGTAGAAACACTGAGTGAACCATACCAGGACGAACGAACTGACTCAATAGCTACATAGTCCCTACATTCGAAGTTGATCGACTTAAAATGTATGTACTCTAAACAATCTTCCAAAATTCACGCTGCGTATTAAATTTGCACAATTCCACAAAATACATACATAACTCGTATTCATGCTTTCTCTACTTTTCAAAGAAGTTTTATTACAAGAAAAATTACACCTACTCGAAAAAGATCAGATCAGGTGTTAAACTAACTAACAGACAAATTAGAGCAGCCAACTTAACTTTTAACGAGCAATATAATAACAAAAAGACAATCTGTATGCTTCACGACTTTTGTATCTTAACAGCAACATTTTATGGCAACTACTTTTTTTTTATGACAAATTCAGAAAAAATAAAAACAGAATTAACACCCAAGAAATTAAAAAAAAAAAACTCAGGTGAAACGCGAACCAGTCGTAAACTACTCTAAAAATGCTTAAATAAAAATATGTACAGCATTTTCTTTCGAAAGCGAATAAAATTGGAGAAGGAGACAGGTAGAACGAATACTATTTGACATAGAGCGTAATTAGCCACAAAAGGTTGAAGAATGTTTTGGACCAAAATGTTTTAAGGAGAGCATTTCACAAAAAAAAAAAAAAAACTGCAGCTCGTAAATTTTGTAATAAAAAGTGTAGTAGTGTACAACTAGTAGACTGGTAGTTTGAAGACTTAATTAGCTCAAAGAAATAGAAACTGAGTGTTTGATAAGCGTTGCAGATAAGCATGCCTATACTGAGGTAGTGGATATTTTTTTTTTATTTATGCCAAAAAAGGTAAAAATTTGTTGACAATGCGCTTTTATCAGCTCGTAAAAATACATCGAGTTAAGAGAGAGTGCCAAGTAGAATTTAGGCTATAAAAACAAGTAACTAGCTTGGGAAAATTTTACAAAAGACTAAATTTCAATACACATCAGCTGCAGTCTAGTCAAGTTTAAATTCAGTCAAATTCAGTCAATCATTCAATCAAAATGTGCTTGAACTTCAATGAAGCATAAAAGTACTTATTGCTAATTACAAGCACGATTGATTTTGAATGAATGTAGAAAACATATTCTTTATTTTTTTGGCAAAATATTTACCAAAAAAAAAAAAAATTAGAAAAATTCTAAAGCTATTTGTCTGTCTGTCTGCTGAGAGGCTTACAAACAGAGCGCATAAAATATTTGCACAAACAGCAAAAATGATAGCTACAAAATTGTCATACACATTGCTATGAGTTTGTAGTCCTTATGCAGCAGGATAAGCGCCTGCAACGAAGCGTGTCACACACAATGCATACTTATAGATACGTTTACATGCTTCTCTCTCTCTCTCTCTCTCTTTCTAACGATTTATTGTAGGTGCACATGGATTATCCTACTGACATTTGCGGCGACAATGCGCTCAAAAATTGTTGACATTTACAACAGTGTTCGGCTTGTCAAAAATAGAAAAAAGAATTGAATAGAATTACTGAATGGAAATGCATTCCGTTGTGTATAAGCAAAGGTATTTCTGCAACAGATGTCAACATTGCCTTCAGGATGCGCATTATCCTTACGTACACTGCAGCAACAATTGTTGGCAACTAAGCCTTGTTTGTTTTTTTGTTTTTTTTTTGTGAATTATAACGTGACAATGCCGCATAAGTGCTTATTAACTAAATTGAAAAAAAACCGCACTCAAATATTGTTTTTTAATTTTTAACATATTTTTAATTTGATCTTCGTTGCTTCGAAAAAAGGCACATATAAGATTTCTATTTTTAGATTCTTGCCACAATTCTAAGCAAATTTTAAAATCCTGGCAAGAGGTAAAATATGGCAAAGCACATGGTGCAACGATTAGAAAAAGCACGGAGAAAGTCTCCCTACCAACATTTAATCGATATTTAAAAAAACACAGAAAAACCATTAGCTTCGGCAGAATCGAAGCTCAAATACCCGTCATACGAACCTTTTATTAGTTCATGCACGATCATCAGTGACGATATATTCCCCAAAGGGGTTGGGTGGAGACAACTCCAATTTAAGGCTCAAATAAGTCGAATACTATGTAAAGTTTTAAGCTAGAACTGCAGACATAATAATAATTTTCGTTAAAAAATAAATATACAATGAGGTCAGTTTGTATGGGATCTGTATGTTATAGTGGCCCAATTCTTGTCATATCGGTAGCATATTCATAGGATGACAGGGTAGAAATAGTTTTACCCAGATTGGAGTGTAAATATTCATAAATAAGAACTAATTTTATAAATAACAAGAAAGAACGCTGAAGTCGAGTATGCTCGACAGCAAGATACCCTGTACCCAACCTAACCCTTAAGTTAATTTCCTATCTTTGTATAAACCTTATTGTATTGGATTTTCAAACAAAAACTTGAAAAATTGGGTAAATTTGTATGGGAGCTATGCCTAAAATTTTGTTGTTCCTTCCCATATTGGGATATTTTATTGGGACTATCATAGACATAATTTATATTAAGTTTGAACTTCCTAGAATAAAAAACAATGACGATTTATGCAAAAACGTAAAATTTTGGGGTTCATTCGTACGGGGGTTACCCCTTAAAATCGGTCTAGAGAAAAACCGTTTGAAAGTAGATACTTGACGGCTCAGGAGACTTTAATTTTCAATTATGGCGGCCTATCTCTTATAGTCTCCGAGATAATCTTTCTCATACAGCAGACAGCAGAACGGGCAGACAGACAGACAGACAGACGTAGATAGTTCGACTCCCTTTCAATGCTGATCAAGAATATATATACTTTATAGGGTCTATCTTGCCTCCTTCTGTCTGTTACATACATTCGCACAAACTTAATATACCCTTTTACCCTTTGGGTACAGGGTATAAAAACTCAAAAATGAGCGCAAGGTTTGTATGGGGCAATACCTTAAGATGGGAGTAGCACCTTGGTTTTGATACTGGATGACATTAGAAGTGTTTTTACCAATTTGTGGTAAATACATTCATAAACAATAATTATTTTCATACAAAAAATCGAAAAAAAAGTGGTAAGTTTGTATGGGGGCTATATATAAAAATGGGCGTGGCACCTTGGTTCTGACATAAAAGCTGCCTAGGATCAAAAGAAGCTTAAGTTTAAAACAACAACCTTATAACAGATGGATGGACAGAAAGACGTGCGTCCATGGCTGAATCGATTCATTTTGTCGAGCTGATCAATAATATATTATGGGGTCACCGATGCCTAATTTAATGCGTTACAAACTTTTCGACAAACTGATAATAACCTTCGTATATTTATGGCTAGTATAAAATCTTGCAAATATTTTGAATGAATAAAATCATCAAAGTCTTATGTCAAAATATTTTATATTCAAACTTGATGTACAATTTGTTTGGGATTTTTTAGAAAGTTTAAATCAAATTATTTGCGTGTATAAAGGCACCTTTAAACTCTGGTCTGACGCTCAAATAATTAAAATACAATTTCCTAAAAATTTAGAAATATTTTTACCTCAAATTGAATGAGTTTGAAAAACATTCAAACAATTGAATGATTTTGAATCAAAGTTTTTAAATAATTTTGAGTTACAACAAAAAGTGACATAAAAAATTTGAATCATAATATTTGCGCGTCTAACCATTGCTTATTTTTTATTTTTATTCCTTTTTAATAGGTTATACCCTTTCTTGATCCCACCTGAGGATGTCCGTATGTTTGGGTTTGGTATTAACGCATTTTTGTAAACAATTTTTGGTATCCATTTTTTGAATCTAATTCGAAAAATTTAACATTTAAATTGGAAAGCGCTTAAAATTCTCAACTAGTTTTAACTTATTTTATAATAGGTTATGAAATCAATCGTATTTCGTTTTTATCTGTTCTGTTCTTTTTTTTCGATCTGCTTCCTAAATTGTGTTATGTTTTGTAATGTTTCCATTGCCATTCAAATTTCCAACTATTATCGATTGTAAGCTGGGTTCCACTAATACGCTTGAACAACACAAATGCAGTGGATGTGTTACAGAACCAGGGGATGTGTTACAGAAATAATAAAATAAATGTCAGAAAATTAGTCTCAAGAAATTTTAGATTTGAATATGAATGACTTATTCAGATTTTATAATGTTATTATATATAATATTTGGTTCAATTTGTAGTAAATCCAATTTAACATTTTTTCTTGATTTAATTTTATACGCTCATATTAGAAAGTTAATTTAATAAACTTTTGCTGTTCACACTAATTGAACATATTAAATTTGATTATGTTTCTATTAAATTAAAATATTTAATCATATTTTAAAGCAACAAATCGACCAAGTCGGGTCAGTGGTGTGCTGTGCCATGAACTTTGTACTGTGCCGAGCAATACTGACCCAGTATGTGCCATTAAATGATTACTTTCATACATTCTTTATGCTTCGTATATGCTTTATCTCTGCAGTTAACTTCAATGGCAGCCACAAGTGCAACAACTTCAGCTACTATACAAGAGCTTATTCTATGAGTTAATACTTCACATCATAGAAAGGAAAAAAAAAATATATTACATTTGCGCTCATATTTATTTAAGCTGCAGTTAGATCTTCTATATACATCCAAGTATCCTTTTTCTACCGCCGCCTACTACTGCTGTTATCCTTGCACATTTGCGGTTGTTTTAGTGTATATCCGCAATGTATGTAGTTGAAGTAGTATGCGAGTATATAGTAAATTTAATTTAAGTTTTCTTTTATTTTTTTTTTCTCTTTTTCCATATGTTACTCTTCCTGCTTCGTCTTAGTGCCGCTTTTGCTTGTTTATATGGCTGCATTAGCTGCAATTAATTAGGTTTTATGCGGGTACATGCTTGAATACTTTTACTTCCTTGGTATTCTATATGTTCATACATACTTATACGTATAAATATTAAAAATGTTGGGTGTACTCGACTTATTATTAAAACGAACCTTTTTCGAACCCGGGACTCTCAATAATTTTAATACACTAAATCGAAGCTTGAATCGAAACATTTGTCTAAAAATAACCGAAGCCACCATCGAACCAAATCGGATTTTTTTAATTTTGGTTCACACCGATTTCAAGATATTTTTTGAATTGATTTGAAAATAAAAATGCCATGAATGAAGGGTCGAATCTTAAATGAAAATTAAAGAGTCCATTCTGAGTTCAGGACATAAATAGTGTTAAGAACCATGAACCAAACCTCTGCTAAATTCTTTTGGGCTTTCAGTCCTAATAGAACCTCGTCAACTAGATCAATGTTTTAGTGGTCAAAAATCGTTGAATGACAATAAGAGACCTTGTTGACATCACCAACGTATCATTTGGTTCAATTCAATCGATTTTGAAAGACCAATTAAGTCTCAAGCGCGTCTTATCTCATTTGTTATCGAAAACTACTCAATTTGTTAAAAAAACAAGTAAAAACGTTAACTTCGGTGGAACCGAAGCTTAAATACCCGTCACACGAATCTTTGAATAATTTAGTGTGATCATCAGTGGCTTATATACATTTATAAATATATATTCAAAAATAATTACTTTTTCATACATTTGTTCGAAAATAATCGAAAAGTTTGTATGGGGGGCTATATCTAAAAATGGGCGTGGCACCTTGGTTTTGTTATTGGATATCATTAGAAGTGTTTTTACATAAATTTGAGTGAATAGTCTCATAAATAATACCATTTTTTATGCAAGAATTCGAAAAAGGGCGTTAAATTTGTATGGGAGCTATAGTTAAAAATGGGCGTGGTAGCTTGGATTTGACATTGGATGACCTAAGAAGTATTTTTACCCAACTTGGAGTGTCTACATTCATAAATAATTGCTATTTTCATACAAAAAATCGAAAAAACGGTATATTTGTATGGGGGCTACACCTTAAAATGGGCGTGGCACTTTGATTTTAACACTTGAGCTGCTTAGGACTGAGAAAAGCTTAAGTTCCGAGTTTCATGTCAATATCTTTAAAACTAAGCGAATGAATCGCATAAATACAGACAGACGGACAGATGGACGGACAGACAGACGGACATGGCTAGATCGACTCGTCTCGTCGTGCTGATCAAGAATATATATACTTTATAGGGTCTAAGATGTCTCCTTTAATGCGTTACAAACTTTCAGACAAAATGATAATACCCTCCACACTGTGTGACGGGTATAAAAAAAAAAAATTGTCGTGTTAGAGTTTGTGTAACCATGATTTCTGACAGTCATAGCTCCATCAAACGCATTATTATTGGAGATGAGTCATAGATTTATGCATACGACTCTGAAACTGTGAACCAATCAAGGGAATACTGTGCCAACGCGGATCCGAGACCGAAAAAAATCACGCCAAGTTGTTGACTGAAAACCCGAATGCCTCAATAACTACCGACGCTTTGGTCTCAAAATTTGACATAGATGTCATAGATCCAAAGTCCTGCCAACTTAAGGGAAAAAAATGGCCCGATTCCTAATGCCCGGGAAATTTAAAATGATTTGTTTTACTACGTGTTGATCATAGTTGTTAGTGTTTTCATACAAAAACTCGAAAATGGGCGGTAGGATTGAATGGAAGCTACTCCTAAAAAATGGGCATGGCACATTGGTGCTGACTGTCTAGGTCAAAAAGTAGTAAAGTTTAAAATGTCAGGTAAATATCCTTAAGACTTTCTGAGTAAAAGGCATCACAAAAGACAGACAGACTGAAAGACAGACAGACAGATGTGGCTATTTCGATTCGTCTCATCGAGCTGATCAAGAGCACATATATTTTTTATCGGGTCTACGATGCCTCCTTTAATGACTTACAAACATGCAGAAAAACAATACCTTTCTACACTATGTATGTCGGGTATAAAACAATAAATAAAACCAATGCTAAATTCAGAGAACTTTGTTAGACTTAGTACCCATATCACTGGACATAGAGGCTCTCGTGTGTTCAAACTAATTAATACAAAAGCCCAAAACTTGGAACCTGTCAATACAGCTCTTCAAACTTCAAATATATCTGCTAACTATACAGGTTAGTTTGAGCACTCATGAGCAGAGTATGTACTTATTAAACGGAGTTTTAACGCTGCTCCGCTTTATCTACAGCCATCTCTTTCTATCCATGTCCAGAGTTTTTATATATCAAAATAAAAATCTCCTGATTGTTTATGTCTTGTTTAAAATGATGCTAAACATTCTAATCTACCCATTATATTTGTATATGTTTTTTTTGAAAAGAGTGCAATGCTCATTAGTAGTGAATGTAGCATGTGTAAAGCTTAAAAGTATTTCAACGCGCTTCAACTAATTGGCGCTCGCGTAGCAAAGAACAACAAGAAAACCTACCTCAATACTTCTATACTAAATAATTACTTTAATAAGTTGGCTTATTACTTAAAAGTAGCTGCAAATTATGTTATCTCTACGAAATAATGCGTACAGATTTAAAATTTAACAAACTTTAATGCAGTTAAATACGACAATAAGCGACAAAAAGCATTTAAGCAATGCTTTAAAGCTTAAAGACTTTGCTGCTGCTACTACACAATCTGACAAAAATGCTGATAAAACTGAACTGAACTGACTAAAACTAAAACAAATCATTATTGCATTACAGAAAATTTTAATGGATCGCGTCGTTTTTGTCCTTTTTTTTTTGTTTTTGTTGCAACAATTTCTCTTACTACCGATTATGTTGCCGCTTAAAGCTTTCCAGTTGACAGCATACAATGTGAAGTCAGAGGTTACAAAGTCAGTCAGTTAGTCTCTCGACCAATTCACAAAAGATAAACAAATTTACTAAAGCATAGAAAATTGTATAAGGACAGACCAAAGCAGACCATGATGACTGTTTTAATGTTGCTTTTAGCAGAAAGGTTAGTTGTTGTTGTTGTTCTCCTTGTTGCTGTGATGAGTTGCGATTTCATTTGAATTGCGTTGCGCCAAGCTGACTCTTAATCCTGCGCTGTGATTACATACATCCTTTTAATTGTTTTTTTTTCTTTCTATTTTGTGGCAGCACTCTCTTTGTTATATACGCTAGCTGCGTTTATTTTAATAGATGCATTGCTTTTAGCTGCTTTCACCAAGGACGAGTGTGTGGCAAATCGTTTTGTATGTTATTTTAAATATGCATTTATTTATGTTTGCCACAAGCCGCTTTTGATGATGTCGACGACAACACACGACATCATTGTTTAGACAATTTCATGCTCCAAATACAACGAATAATAGCAGCAGCGCCAACAGGCTCAAAATAGGTCCTGTTGCAGCAGCTCATCCTGCTGCAGCAGCAGCGTTGCAATTAAGGAAACGCTTAACTAAATGACACACAGACAACGTTTCGTTCAATCTTTGCCTGGACCAAAATAATCAGAAACAGCAAATAGCGCAATGTGCATAAGTTATTTGCGTATAATGCTGCATGTCCTGGCGGACTAGTACGTATGTAGTATGTCCGGCTTGTTCTAGTCTCTAGTAAAACGCTGCAACAGCGGAAATTATGCTCGAAATTAATGTTGACAAATTGTGTGTGGTTGTGTGATGTGTGTGTGTGTGTGAGTATATCAAATTTTTCGCAAAATGTATTTTAAAGAACGCTGTTTCGGGCAGTCACAAGTATTTATATTTGCAGTGATAAACACGCCTGATTGTATGCATTAAGCTGCATTCCATTGAGTGTTTGTCATCATATCACAAGTGTCCTGTGCACGTTATTTTCCCACTTCGCTTATAGTACTTTTGATTCCTTTTTTTGTATATCCTGCAGATTTTGCTGCTGCTGTATCTGACACTTAACACTCGAACGGCTGCATGTTCGCTCAGCTATCTCGATTTGTGTGCAACATCCATTAACGCGTGTGAGCAATGCACTCAACTCTCCCATTCCCTTCGTCATTGTCATTCGCTCACACGCACACTCCTTGCCTCTTGCGTGCAATATGCTGCTGTTGCTGCTGCTTATCGCAAGGATAACAACAAAAAACTACATCGACTACAATTATTGTTATTATTGAATGGCAAAGCAAATTCTGATATTATTGACAACACAAAAATCGATGATGTAGAAAAACTTTTTGTGGTTCACCATGTGAATGAATCGAATGGAATGTAGTGGAGGGGAGCGATAGTGAGAACGTAAAGAAAGAAAGAAAGTGCAAAAAAGATCTTTGTCTACCCCATATTGACTGAATTATTTGAGTGGTCAATTTGGCTTTGTATGTTACTACACATAAAGATAATAAATAAACACAGTCATGTACACTGAAATAAAACGATTTGTACTAAAAAGTTTCAAAGAAATTAAAATAAAAAAAGGGTTATTATCACATCTTTACCCTACAAAAACGTTTAGTAGACCCAACAAATGACAGGAACTGATTCAGTCCAAATATTTACGGATGTCTCGAAATTAAATAACAAGTTCCGAATAGAGTAATTAAGAGAACTGTTGATTATTATAGAGTACTGTAGAGTAATATAGAGTACTGTAAAGTACTGAAGGAGTATTGTAGAGTACTATAGAGTTCTGTAGAGTACTATAGAGTACTTCTAGAGTACTATAGAGTACTTTAGAGTACTAAAGAGTTCTTTAGAGTACTAAAGAGTACAATAGAAAACTATAAAGTACTATAGAGTACTGTAAAGTAATATAGAGTACTGTAGAGTACTGTAGAGTGCTTTAAAGAACTTTCGAGTGCTGTAAAGTACTGTAGAGTACTGTAGAGTACTGTAGAGTACTGTAGAGTACTGTAGAGTACTGTAGAGTACTGTAGAGTACTGTAGAGTACTGTAGAGTACTGTAGAGTACTGTAGAGTACTGTAGAGTACTGTAGAGTACTGTAGAGTACTGTGACTTCTGTAGAGTACAAAAGAGTACTGTGGAGAACTAAAGACTACTGTAGAGTAATGTAGTGTACTAAAGAGTACTTGTTTTGAAATAATCACCATCGTGAACTACTTTTTCATGTCAAAATATTCATTTAAAATGTGTGGTTCCTGCTCAGTTGTTTAAAGTGTATTTCTGATAAAACTTTAATACGGTATAGTGGGGAATATCCATAGTTTTATTTTTTAGTATAATATAATGACCATTGAGCACAAAAAAATCTCTTTCATAAATTTTCCAGTAGTTTTATTCACCTTTCCATGACTGTAAAGATACATTTTTCGCTTATTTTTTTTATCAT
Organism: Leucophenga varia; assembly: GCA_018903435.1. Classification (NCBI taxonomy): domain Eukaryota; kingdom Metazoa; phylum Arthropoda; class Insecta; order Diptera; family Drosophilidae; genus Leucophenga; species Leucophenga varia. The sequence continues at coordinate 75,996 of JAEIFJ010001047.1, forward strand.
TGTTTAAAAATCGCTGCATTCGGAAAAGTGTCGCTGCTCATTTGTTTTACGCACGTTTCGCTCAGTAGTTTTGCCCCATCCAAAGTTATTGCTTACTGAAAATCTCAAAATCAGTGCAACAAAATACAAAAAAAAAAGAAAAAACAGAGTACAAATGAAGTCACTGGGTATGTGAAAATTATAAAAAAAAAAAAATCTCTCAAGTGTAAATTAAAGTGCCAAGTCCCTTTTTTTCATTTTTTTTTTTTTTTGTTTCCCTTCAGCTGCGACATTTGCGATAAAGAAGGAAATAAATAAAAATATAAAACATCATGAAACGGAAATTCGAAATCAAATCGGAAATATGCGCTTAAAATATGCGTTCGCAGGCGCGCTTTCAACTGCAATTGTCAAATTCAGTAGAAAAGGATAAGCCGCCTGACAACATATTTGTGTATTGCAATCGAGTGCTTACTTCCTTCATTCAAGTTTTTTTTTCTCTTTCTTTTTTTTTTTTACAATCAATGTAATCCTTAACATTCTCATCCACATCATCATCCAAATCATCACCAGGAATAGAAAATAATGCAGTCATCTTTTATGGAAGGTGCGTGCGACGTCAATGTCGTCGTCTAGTCTATTATTCTGATATTTCCTGCGTGCATTTTTATTCAATTTTTTTTGTAGGGTGTTTGCGGTGCAGTCGTCCATATAAAAGTGTGCTTTGCTTCCGTGTTGCTATTAACTCGACAGTAAGAAGTTTTTTTTTTTTTTATTGAAATATAATAAAGTCGCTGGTGTATTCAAGTTATACATAGAAAGTAATCAAATCGTGAAGCAGTTTATTTTTTCCTCTTTTCTCAAGGGTTGCAGTAATATTGAAATGGCTCAGATGATTGTCTGCAAAAAAGGATTGGCTTTAATTTGACGCCTTTACAATAGATTATTTTGTAATAACTTTTGTATATAGTTTTGAAAGAAAGTGTGAAATGTTGGTATTATGTCAATTTGTTTAGTTCTATTCTAACTCCAAAATGAAAATTAGCATTGTATGCAACATGATGAAAAATTGAAAATTAAGAGTCAGCTAGTATAGGTAATAAATGATATATGGTAATTTATAGTATTATATATAGTACAGTAATACCATCTTCCAATATATAATTGGAATAATCATTCCAAATAAGACGTTCTAAAACTAATTATATATAAAATATTTAACGACAACTATGTAAGATCAAAGACTAAAGTTTCGTAGTCTTTACTTTTAAAGTACATATCTGCGAAAAGGTGAATGGATGACCGACGAGCGTTGAGCTTTCGATGCTGTTCAAAGTTATTTATATAAGGTATTTGAAAGTATATTGGATGACTTACAAATTATCATTACAATTTAAGGACACTTGTTTATCTTACGTAATATGTTAAACCGATAGTTTATGATGAATTTTATTTAGGGCCAAGTCACACGATGCAACATTTTCATGCAATATTTCAAAGATTGTTGCGCAGCATCGTGTGAATACGAAAAAATATATTACTTGAAAAAATGTGACATGACTATCTTACTGTCTTATTTTGATATCAAAAGTAATCTGCACAAAATGTTTTAAAATATTTCAAGTAAATTTTGACAGTTTACCAAACACTAGCAATGTAATATTGTATAAAAATCTTGCATCGTCTGACTTGCCCCTTAAAAAGTTCATTTTTGGTATTATTTTAATTTTATTTATTTTATTAAATTATATTTAATTTTTGTAAAAAAATTCGTAGCTCTAAAACTAGAACTCTGGTTGTGAGATGAGAACTATGGGTGGTTGTTGCCGATAAAAGTTTAAGTTAAAAATTTCAGGCAAAAGTTAACAGATCAACATCGAAGGAGAGTCGACAAAACTATGTCTGTCTGTCCGTCTGACCTGCTGTATAAAAAGGAATAGCACGAAGATTATAAGAACTATCATATATGAAACTAGCTGATACCCGGCGTGTGCTACTACGTTTTACGGGCGTTTTGACTGCTCTTTCAGCTCTTTTCCGTTTCGCATCCGCTGAGTTTTGTACAACCAAATTGCCTGGGGCTAACTTAAAAACATACTAAAAAATACCACTATTTTTGATCTTACCTCTAAATATATTGTGGAAAACTGCAATCAGCTGATTTCTATTTTGGTTATTTGTTTATGTTAAAAAAGCAAAAACATTTTTGTATGGTAAAATTAGAAAATCAACTTCTTAAGCGAACCGAGTATACATTAGGCATTCTTTTAAAGGAATTTGAATTAACTTGCATTTTTTACTTTCAAATGTAACCGGTTTGGGGCTCATCGGTTGGACGATTTCAACGTATTTAGCGGACATAGAAATATTTTTACTAGTTTACATATATAGATTTAGACTTTAGCCACATTTTAAGGGGACCTTCCATGCAAAAACCAACAACCAAAATCTTTAGTTTTTGCCAATAACTTCATTCTTTCTTAAACAAGGAACTAAAAGTTTAGAGTCCAAAAAATTATCTCTATTTGGATAATAAAAAATTATCTCTATTTAGATAATATCAATTTACTTTTTACGTTTCTATACCCGACACACATAGTGTGGAGGTTATTCTCATTTAAAACGACGAGTCGAGTTGATCTAGCCATGTCCGTCTTTCTATTTGTCTTAGTTTTATAGATATAAACCTGAAACTAAAGCTTTTCTCAGGCCTAACAGCAAAGTGTTATAGTCTAAGTGTCACGCCCATCTTTAAGCATAGGTCCCATACAAATTCACCGACCATTTTCGAGTTTCCGTATGAAAATGGTTATTATGATTTGTCAGAACCATGGTGCCATTTCTTAGGTGTAGCTCCAATTCAAAACTTCCGCCCATTTTCAAGTTTTTCTAAGGAAATAGTGATTATATATATGAATGCATTTACCCCAAATTAGATTGAACCACTTCAAATGTAATCTACCGCCCATTTTTCAAATTTTTTTGAGTGAAAATATTTTTTTATTTATTAAAGGAATTCACTTCAAATTAAGCAATTACCACTTCTAATCGCATTCTTCTACTGATATGATACGGATATGGCCATTTTAACAAACAGTCCCCATACAACCCTTAATAATTATATTTGTGTTTTGCATAAAGAACCCTAACATTCTGTTGTGTCTGATCATGGACCCTTACCCATTCTTTTTACAAAATACTATCCAAGACACTAGTTGGTCATATATAATGTATTCAAAGTTTTGTGTGTGTATATTTTATATTTTAGATATTGTGGACGTCGGGACGAGTACTCACGCTGAATCCCGTGGGTCCCGGGGGTCCCGCAATGACTTGATAACTTTTAAGTAAGCTTTTGATTAATAATCAAACAAATATTTGTTTTTTATAATTAAAAGTCTGTGGGTCCCAGCTGGACGCACAGGATTTCTGTCCCGACGCACATCTCCAACAGATAGATCAAATATAAATAAATTATATCACACTAATTCCAATGTTAAAGTTTAATAAATTTTTCTTTATTTTTAATTCACTGGTAACATTGATACCAACTAATTTTAAATAATATTATTTGTATTTTCATTTATTAAGCATGTGGTACCAAAGCCAATGGTAATCAATCAAAAATAAATGCATCACAGATTCGTTATGCGTTGTTTGTTTATTTATTTATTTCATTAAGCCGGCAACCAGCAAAAAAAAAAAACCAAACACGACAATTCGACAATCCTTAGAAGAAAGGAAGCGCGCATGCAATGAAAACAAAAGGATATGATTTGTGTTTGAGCATTCAATTGTGTGTGTATGTGTGTGTGTGTGTGTGCCATCATCGACTACACGTTAATTTTGTGCACAAACTTAAACCATGCGCTGGCGGATTATAAAGATTGCCGCGCGTGAATTCTACTTTGAAGTAAAAATTATTTACCGCCGAGGTTTGTACATGAACTATTCTATGTAGATATACAATGAGCATGTAGTAACTAAAAACAAACCTCGTATGTCTGTTTTGTATTTTCCCCTTATTTTCAATAATGAGAATTGTACTGCGCTTTGGTTTTTTTCCTTTTCTTTCATTTTTTTGTTTATTTATTGCTTTTTGGTTTTTATTTTTATTTGCGCAACACGCAGCATCACACGTTGTCCCTTCTAAGAGAACGGAGTGTTGTATGCCTTATCTGAGACGTAGTTTAGTTTTCTTCAAAATTCATCTTCAGCTTTGTGTGAAATTCTGAATGCTCGCGTGCAAACCAAATAAACGAATATTGTAGTCGTGTCGTCGTCATCGTCGTCGGCAACAAATCTTCACAACAGCATGTTGCACATGCGCAGAGTTTACACAGAATGCAAGTGCAGTGCTCTTTTGCAACGCTTGCAGCTTTGTTTGTCCTGTCGGTCTTTCTGTATACTCGTCCGTCCGTCTGTCCATCTGTCTGTCTGTATTTTATCCCCCTTGGTAAATCAAATAATTCAAATTAAATACAAAATGTATCTCGAGAAAAGATATGAAGCCTAGCTGCATGTGGAAATATGTATTTATTTTTTATGTATTTCACACTTGTTTTTATATATTTGAAAAACTTCTTTGAATTTTTTTCGTTTTACTACCTAATTATTTTCGGTATTTTTTATAATTTTTATGTCTTGTTTGAACTTTGGCATCCTGCAATGCAGTTGACCAATTGGCGGCAAATCCTTTTTAGTTAATTTTTGTTATTGTAGTGTATACAATTTAGAGATTATAAATATTATTTTCTTTGCTTGGGATCAGCTTGCGGGGTTTCTTTTGTTTAACCCATTTACGACTACGCAATAATTAATTAAATTGGTTTTTCTTTTTTGGTTTGAAATCGTGTGAAAATCATAAAATTGCGTATAAATAAAATAATATTTTTTTCTAATATGTATACGGCATCATATGCATTATGCAAACAAATATATACAGTCCGAGGAGGGTAACTCTTCTCACTGGGTGTGTGTGTGTCTGTCAATTTGAGATTAGTGCAGCCAATTGTTGTTATTATTATTACCTATTAGACTTTCTATATTGCTTATATTAAAAGCAACTACAAACAGACAGACGGACAGACAGACAAATAAACACTAAGCATACAAACACACAAGAAGAACTCATCATATTATTGTATATCGTGAATAGACCCATTTCGATTTTGAATTTTGATTGGAATAGCTTAAGTTGTCGCTGTTGATTAGTTTGCAGCGCGTGTGCAAATAAGCGTATGTTTGCAATAGATTTTGGGTTGGTTAGACATATAAAATCTTTTAAGGGTTGCACTATACTTTATTGCACTAAAAGTGCAGTGACCTTCAGTGCAAAAACCACCACCATATTTTATTATCAAATATTGCATCAAAGTGCTCCCGCTGATTAAGTTTGCATCGCTCATTAATTTTGTGGTAAAATATATATTTTATTTTTGCTGATAACCTTCAATTTTAGTGCGTTTAGACGTAAGCGTTAAGCCTTTAATCCTTAAATTATAGCTTAGATACTAGAAAAACGCTTATTTTCATGGGCAATGAGTTGAGAGGGCTGTTTGTTAAATTTACACGAATCGAGCTATAGTTTTGCAAACACTTTATTTTGACATTTATTTAATAAGGCAGAAGGAGAGTCATTAACGCAGTATCAATGCTGCGTTGATGGCTTGTCTCTTTTCCTTGATGACATACCTTAAACAGCACCATAAAAGTCGGTCCCAATGTTATGCATGACATGTCTAAGACGACTTCATGCATCACATGTCTTGGACGACTTTATGCATGATATGTCTTGCAAGACTTCATGCATGACATGTCTTGGACGACTTCATGCATGACATGTCTTGCACGACTTCATGCATGACATGTCTTGCACGACTTCATGCATGACATGTCTTGCACGATTTTATGTAAGGCATTCATTGCACCACTTCATGCATGACATGTCTTGGACGACTTCACGACTACCTACATGGCATGTCTTGCATAAACATATTGTGTATTATAAGATCACCAACGGCTAAACAACCCACGACATGTGAAGATACATTTTTACGGTAGGCCTGTAACTAAAATTTTAAAAAGCTTGTCAGTGGCGTAGATATAATTTTGGAAAATGGATGGTTGGGAGTTGATGATCCGAGTCATATTTGAATGTATTTTAAACAAACATTTTTATTATTAAAAAAAAACATTTTTTTTTTTTAAATTTATTATTCCCTCGATATTTTTTTTTTTTTTTTTCGAGCTTAGTGCACATTAAATCAATATTAAAATATATATTTTATAATTCTTAATAAAACAAATTTATCTCATACTCTTCTTCTCCTTCTTCCTCAACCTCTTCGGCCTCTACAATTTTCTCTGTCATAATTGTAAGTCTTTTTGGTAGATTGACTGATTGTTGATTTTTTCGCTAATGTATTTTCCTGACTTGGAATAGTTTGCACAATCGACTGTGCACTTGCCTCTTTCTTAACCGAAATTGAACTGCTAGAACCTTCAACTTCCTCTCCAGGTTCTTCTTCAACTTCCATTTGTACTTCTTCATCACGCGGCGACGAGACAAAATATGGTTCACCCCATTCTACCTCAATGATTGAGCTAATATCTGATTCATCTGCATCGTCAACGATCGTAGATTCCATATGTGAGCTTGGCTGTGATTCGGCATCTTTCATGCCCAACTTATAAATAACATTCTGAAAGACACTTTGTAGTCCAGCACGTTTTTCGCGGCGTAGAAAACCAATTTTTCCAGGTTCATACAATGACGAAGTATCTGATTGTATTGAGGGTATGGATGGTGTTTTCGTTAACGGTTGCGGTTGAAAATCGATTATTGCAATAATTTCGTTTAGTAAATCTTTGCGGCTGAGTGTACAAAGCGCTAAAGCTTCTTCCATTGAAGCGCTTGCTTCTAATCTTTTCTCAAAATCTAGCTCAAACATTTGGCCTGCTTTGAAAGTTGCACGTAAATTCTTTACAGTTCGCTGCGAGTCAACAGATGACATTATTGTAGTACGAATTTTTCCGATTATATCATTGAGTCTTTGTATTTCAGCATCATGTTTTTCATGTACAATTTTCATTTGATTCTTCTCCAGATTTAGAATTTCATTACGCTTCGTCAGCGAACGTACCTTCTCAGCTGCACTTTTATGCTTTTCACGTTCACAAATATCCTGAATTTGATTTGTTTCGCATGATTTCCTTAAGCGTAGCTCTTCGATATATTTCGCCTTTAATTTCTCGTAATTTCTTGTTAAACCTTCCACTATTTTGAGTTTATTCAGAGAACTACGCACAAGTTGACTCTTGAGAGCATCCAGTGCTCTATACTGCACAATCAATTCACGGTGTCCTTCTTTTTGTTTTTTAACCTGCTTTTGCAGTTTGATCTGTGTCGTTATGAGTAAGTCGATCTCTTTTTGTAGCGCAATATTTTCACGTATGAGACGTCGCGTATAGCCCGCATTACGTATTTCGCTTGATTTCATAAAATCTTCCGAAACGGTTAGAAGTCGCTTTTCCACTTCTTTCTTAAGCGCATCCTTTTCGACAATTGCGCGCTGCTCCATATTGTTCATTTCTATGCGATGCATTTTTTCCTTCAAATCATATTGTTTTCGCTGATCTTCAAATGTGCCCAACAGTGCCTCACGCTCACGACGAAACTCATATAATGAGTTCAACTGTCCCCTTGAGCAATTTTATTTCGGATGTTAGTTGCTCGTACATCGCTTTATACTTAACCTTCAGTTCACCGACAAACTGCTCCGATTTGCGCATTTCTTCTTCACGTTCTTTCGTAATTGTACTCAGTCGTTCCTCCAGTTCGAATATGGTTTTATTTCGTGTGACCAATGTTCGCTCCAGGTGTGCGGCTACATCGGTGCGATCGTGTTCGAGTTGACGCAACTTTTCAGCGCCGGCAAGATGTGTCTCCTCCACAGTAAGCGCATGACTACGTAAACGTGCCAATTTCTGATTCAAATCGGCTATGGTCAATTCGTAAAAAGTTCTGTCCACTGTGGTCAATCTGTTGGGATCAGGTTTTTCCTTTTTTCCCTTCCCCTTTTTCTTTTTATCTTTCTTAGGTGGCATTTTTTTTAAATAAAATTACCAACTTTATTCTAAATTTGTTGCAGTAAAAATATAATTTTTGGTAAGATAGTTAATTGGTTTATGTGATATAAACAAACGATTATCGGCTTTTTAGGTGTGTACGAAAAAATGTGCAGTTTTTTACCCTTAGTCTTTCAATATTTATGTATTTTTAAGTTTGATATGTATAATAGAAAGACGATATTAAAACTTAATATTTAAAGCTTCGGTTGCTTTTGTGCTTTTAAAAATATTTATTTATATAAACCACAACATGCATACTCAACAAAATTAATAAGCAAATTAGAGAAAGACAGAGGCGGAATATTTCAACTGCAAGACGCCGTCGTGCTAGGAATATTGTACAGTGCGAGCGAGTGTAACACAAGCCTTTGTATGGCTTTACCGTGAAATATAGAGTGAATAAATAGTACGTCTCATCAAACGCAGGAAAATAAAACTAAAAAAGGGTAAACTTTAAGCATTAAGGTGGTTTCTAATATCAAGGATTCGCCTAAATTGTGTATAAATCTCTTTTCAACTTTATTTGAGTTAGAAGTTGATCTTGAAGTTTCAATCCACCACCGTTCTAATCCGAATAACAAGCAATTAAAATTTTATAATGCACTTGTATTCCATCAAAGATTGATCGTCTTTGCATAATAAAAAAAATCTATAGGTAAATATCTTCTAGAACCTTTCAATACTATGAAAAATTTTATAGTATATAGATATCAATAAGGGACATAAAAAATAACTTTTTAAATAGTATTTGTGTACCACACGAAAAGTTGTGGCCTTTATAAATAATAAAGACGGTCTGTCGCTCTACACCAACGGGTCCAAGATGGATTGTGGTGTGGGTTCTGTGGTATACTCGGAGGACTTGGCAGTGAAAGATTTCTTTCGGCTGCAGGATCTCTGCAGCGTGTTCCAAGCGGAAGTCCATGCTGTACTAGTGGCGTGCAAGCTACTAGAGAGGCTGGAGATTGGGGAAAGATCGGTTTTTATTTTCTCAGAAAGCCAAGCTGCCATCAAAGCGTTGGATGCTCACATTACCAAAAACCAACTAAATATTGATGGTCGCCACAACACACTTTGCCTCTCATGGGTTCCACGGCATAGTGATATCCCCGGAAACGAGCACGCTGGCTAGACGGGGTTCATCGGGTGAATCTGAGCTATTCGTTGTTCAGATTTCAATGAGTGCTAGGTTCGCCCACATTAGGAATCACTTTACCTCTTTGGCAGTTATAAATGGCAAAATATGAACAGCTGCAGGAAAGCTAGGCTTATTTGGCCTCACGATTGACCCCAAACGTACCAGAACACTACTGTTAAATCCCCGCAAAGACCTTGCTAGATTGACAGCAGCCATCACTGGGCATTGGCCAATCGGGGAACACTCGGCTAGACTAGGTGTCCCTTATAACAGTAACAGAAGGTTGTAAGGAAGAGGATACCCAGTTAGAACAGTTTCTCTGTGTGTGTCCTGCACTTAGATCGAGGAGACTGAGACATTTTGGACATTGGCAGTTAGAATCGCTGAGCGATCTACCACTCTTACGTCCTTTCAAACTTAGATCCTTCCTGAACTGTACTGGTTGGCTCTGATGTTACAGTGCCACGTAAGAGGTTTCCCACCGAGATTTATAGTGGTAACAAAATGGCAGTTATACGCCAATTCTGCGGGGAAATATGTAGTTCCCCTTAGCCACCTCCATCTATCTACCGATCACGCAGAAACTTCAAAATTAATTTGCTTAAACTGTTTGAGGATTACAAGAGAATTTATTTCAAAAGTAAAGACTAAAAACGAAAATGGGAGCCTGACTGAATAACTTTCGAAATGTTAAGAAAGATGTAATAGGTTCCAATATTAGGGTTGCCTGAAATTTCGATATCAAAAAAATAAATCGAAAAATATCGATATATTTAAAGAAGCTTCATACCTATTCATAGCTTTATATATTATATTAACTGTTTGAAACTTATCTAGCAGCCCTCGCATAACTGTTTTATATATCAAAAACTAAATGCAATCCATTTTTGCGCAATTATGACAATTATTACGAGCACCGCTTGCATGTGGTCGCATACATCCAATAACACTTTTGTCCTTGTGGTTCATTACAAGCGCGCGCTCAATGTGCGCGTGGATAAAAGGATAACTATGCCAACTGGCACATAGCATGATTCCTTTTACAGCCATCAATACCTTTTTTTTTGTGTACTCATAAATAGCGTCGACTAATTGCTGCGGTTTTAGATGTTTTCATCATCATCATTTTTCGTTCATAATTTTAATGACGCTCTTGATGTGATGCATTTTAAGCTAATAATTTTTCCACACACATAAAAAGCGTTGACAGACAGCGTGCAGAGAGTAAGGGGAAAAGCGCTTAGATTGAATTGAGGATTTTAAAATGTAATTGCAGCAAATTATGTGAAAATTATGATAAATTTTGTGCGATGTAATTTGACAAATATTTTTCAAAAAAAAACAAAAAAATGTTTAAAGGATTAAAAGCTAAACTAGATTGTTAAGCTTCAAATGCAGCCTCATACTCGTAGTTATTTTTTCGTGAAAAGATAAATTTGTCAATTTTATTTATTTAACTGAATCCATTTGAAATTTTTTTTTACATTTTTTTGCACACAAAATGTCAATCAGCATTAAAAATCAATACAAAACATACAAATTCTAAATTCGATCGAGCTTCTCTGTGTGTCACATACAAATGGAAAATATTTGTTAAAATAAAAAGTAAATCAATCTATATACTAGGCATGTATGTACATAATATCTAACACATGGCATATTTGATTGCCGATGGCGTTTTTGAAGTATTGAAACATTTGGACATGTGACAAAATTTCTCTATGCCATGTCACATGTTCTTTGGAATTTCAAAATTGACTGACACTGAACAGTAAATGCGGCAGACAAGAATAACAAGGACATTAGTAGCAGCAGCGCCGCGCAGCAATGTTAAAGGATTATGAGCGTAAATTAACCCTTATTGCGAAATATGCGACAATTGATTGACAGACAGACGAGTTGTCAACTCGGATCAGTTGGAATGAGCATATTAGAAAGTGAAGGTACGACATTTCTTTTTGTCAAATGACATTTGAAATTTTTTCAAAAATCCTTATTTGAGTTGTTGTAATTTTTATCAAATAAACATGAGTGTGGAAAAGTTTAACATGGGTTTAATGGTAATTACATTATGTAATGAATGCGCATAAATTTTTGAATGATATGCATGTAGTGAATATCGTAGTTTGACGTGAAACAATAACAGAAAGGATGAGGATTATATAAAATAAATTTAAATATAGCGGACATAGATTGAAGCGCAATTTCTATGTCCGCTCATGATAGTTTTCACTGTACTTAAGCCCTGCTCAAAAATATTTTATTGAGATATATAAAGAATATTTTCCAACGAATAAGAAAGAGCAGCAAAGCTTCTTGACAAACGATTCTTCTCGGTATTTGGTTTGCTTGATATGCGATTCTTTTCGGGTTTCGTATTTGGAAAGGTAATATTTTTGTTGTTTGTTATCAACAATACCGGAATATTGTGTCAATTCTTGATTGATTGAATCTTTTTCGAACCAGAATATGCAAACTAACTCAATAAGGCTGCTGGCAGAGTAAAAGCTAAAGGGTGATTTTTTAAGAGCTTGAGAACTTTAAAAAAAAAAAAAACGCATAAAATTTGCAAAATCTCATCGGTTCTTTATTTGAAACGTTAGATTGGTCCATGACATTTACTTTTTGAAGATAATTTCATTTAAATGTTGACCGCGGCTGCGTCTTAGGTGGTCCATTCGGAAAGTCCAATTTTGGGCAACTTTTTTCGAGCATTTCGGCCGGAATAGCCCGAATTTCTTCGGAAATGTTGTCTTCCAAAGCTGGAATAGTTGCTGGCTTATTTCTGTAGACTTTAGACTTGACGTAGCCCCACAAAAAATAGTCTAAAGGCGTCAAATCGCATGATCTTGGTGGCCAACTTACCGGTCCATTTCTTGAGATGAATTGTTCTCCGAAGTTTTCCCTCAAAATGGCCATAGAATCGCGAGCTGTGTGGCATGTAGCGCCATCTTGTTGAAACCACATGTCAACCAAGTTCAGTTCTTCCATTTTTGGCAACAAAAGTTTGTTAGCATCGAACGATAGCGATCGCCATTCACCGTAACGTTGCGTCCAACAGCATCTTTGAAAAAATACGGTCCAATGATTCCACCAGCGTACAAACCACACCAAACAGTGCATTTTTCGGGATGCATGGGCAGTTCTTGAACGGCTTCTGGTTGCTCTTCACTCCAAATGCGGCAATTTTGCTTATTTACGTAGCCATCCAACCAGAAATGAGCCTCATCGCTGAACAAAATTTGTCGATAAAAAAGCGGATTTTCACATTTCGAACCGAACACTGATTTTGGTAATAAAATTCAATGATTTGCAAGCGTTGCTCGTTAGTAAGTCTATTCATGATGAAATGTCAAAGTATACTGAGCATCTTTCTCTTTGACACCTTGTCTGAATCCCGCGTGATCTGTCAAATACTAATGCATGAAAATCCCTAACCTCAAAAAAATCACCCGTTATAAGCGAAGCGATAGGCCATGCGATAGCACAGGGTTGTATCTTAAGAGCTTTCATACAGAAAATTTTAAGCAGTGTTGTATAGCGAAATACAACTCTGTGCTATCACATGGTCTATCGCTTCGCTTATAGCTTTTACTCTGCTAGCAGCGTAAAAGAAATTAAACCGCTTAATTCGCTGAACTTTAAAAATAATTGAATGCATCGAATAAATCATTAAATGAGTCGGACGCAATAGCTCAAAATGATGTCAAGCAGAGACTTGGCAATGAGTAGTATAAAGAGGAGAAACCAGGTCTGAGAAGTGATTGCAAAAATAGGAAGCTATGTTGAAAAATCTTGTCATCTGCAAAAAACGAAAGAAAGTAATAAAATGCAAATAACTTCTCAACTTCAAAACTGGGGAAGCACAAATGCTACTAAGGTTAGGCTACGGTGGCCGAGTGCTTAACCGATCTCTCCAACAATTAGGCCAATAATGGTCAATTGTGATGGCACATGATCCAAAAAGACAGCTTAGATATCTCGGACCGTAAGCTTCAAATTTAAAATCAAATTTGAGAATGGTCAAATGCTCGAAAACCTGATGAAGCTACAAAAAAATATTACTAAACTCATTACCGAATGGGTAATAAAAAATTGCACCATTTAATTTTGTAAAATATTATGTTTTGCATGCGGATTTGAATGAGTTTGCAATGATTTGGAAGGGGAAAATGGGATCCTATTGAAAAATTGATCCCCATATGAGCAATACTCAAAAAATTGTTATTTTAGCAGATAGGAATGGGAAAGTATTATCCAATGGAAAAGTTATTGGGCAAAGAGAAAGCTGGTGCACACCAATATCTTAAACGAAATTATTTTGTGTCGCCTGATCAAAACCTGTAGTTTCGGCCAATTTGATAGTAAAACAAATTAATTTCTAGATCATTTTTTAAGCTAGAAGTTGCTTTCTTCGCTTCCAGCAAAAATTAAATTTCAAATTTTATGGCTAGTTAAATTGCTTCGAAGCTATAGGGCGCAAAACTTGTTCTTGTCTTCAGCTTGTCGCAAGCCAAATCATTTATGACTCGACTTAGACACCAAGCCCGACTAACATCTGCCTTTATGGGCAAAATTGAAAGACCTAATGCAAAACTTACATAAGTATCTATGTATCTGATATAGTTAAGAGAATAGATTAATAAATAACATTACTTATTCTTTGCCAAATTTTAATGTTTACTTTGCAACACTATCATTTTGGTCCGGGGTCTGGGTAGTGTCAAATATTGCATGAAATTCTAGTGAAAATGGTTGATGGCAACGAAAGGAATATTGGACTATTTTTTAAAAGAATTTCTGAAATATTCAAAGAGTGCAATTGGCACCCTATTATATATAATATATTAATATACTAAATAGAAAGAAGAAAATAGGCAAATTGTAAATAGCACTAATGAGAACTTCGTTCAGAACAGGCAGGCTGGTTAAAAATTAATACCAAAGTTTTGCACATAGCGTACACAATTATGCTGAGACGAAAAAAACATTGTCTCTTGTGACAACTCTCCTAAAACATTTAAGAAACATAAATTTTAGAAGTATAAAGACAAAAGTTAAGTGCACTGATAGCCTTCAATAAATGAACCAAATACATGATCTATTGTAACTTCAACTTCTTAATTTTGGGTGCATTTTCAAAAATTCTGCGTGATTTTACATTTCTCACAACTGTCCAGCATCTTTAATAATAACTCTCCATGCAGCGGCTTAAAATTATGCCAAGCAAAAAACTTAAAAAATAAATCAAAGAACCCCACATTAACAAACTCAATCTTACATTCAATGCTGCATGACATTATTTATAACTAAATACATATATCCTAGCCGTGCTGTACCATACTGTGCACAAGGATAATACCATATTAGATGTCACATGCAACAAATCCCAACATGAAAAATCTATTGCAAAGTAGAAGTAAAAGACGACTTTGCAAATCCTTAAATACAACAGAGACAGGCATTGCCCAAAAGTTACCTTTTAATAGAAAATGTCTTCATCTTTTGCGCAGCAGTAGTAGTTTTCTTGTGTAACATTAAACTTTACTTACTGTCCGTCTGTCTGTCTGTATGTTTCTCTATTTTTAGGTCTATCCATTCATATCTATTGTATAAGGTATTTCGTTTTATTATTGTATATTACATCGAATCTTGAGGGTTGTTATCATTTTGGCATTGTTTTTATGCGCAACGAGTTCATGTTCAATGAAATACTTTAGTATTGAATATATTTGGTGGCTACTTTCTATCTTGTTGCATAGACACAAATACACACATCTTAGGTTAAATTGTATCTTACATTGCTACTTTTTAATTCAACTCACATTTCGACTACTTTTGTATCTGTTAGTTCAATGGTTTTCGAATGTTTGTAGTAGTATAGGTAGCGCTACTATTGAAATTTTGTTTTTATTATGCCAAGCATATGCACTGCAAATAAATAATTATTGAAATATTGTTATTATTTAAAAATGTTACGTAAAGCTGTCAAAATTTTATTGAACCATTTAGAATATTTATTTGAAGTCACTTCTTATAATATTGTATTTTGTAGAATTTTGAGTGCAGTCATTAGTTTAATAGAGTGTTTCAGAACTCATGTATGATTTTAGTACGGCTAGTTTCAGAAACTCTATATTTTTACAACGAAGGACGTTTTGGTGCTAAAAAATCCAAAACAAATTTTAACAAAGATGACGATGAACTTACAAGAACTGGCTTATCTTCTCCATGCTTGGACCGAAGACTTTCTCAGGGCTTAGTCATTTTATAAAGAGGTTCCTTAGAAATACTGTCTTCCAAATTTTGACACTATATCCAATATTACGGTAGCAATTAGTTAACAAAACAAAGATAAATTTCACAATCAATAAA
Source organism: Leucophenga varia (assembly GCA_018903435.1). NCBI lineage: Eukaryota > Metazoa > Arthropoda > Insecta > Diptera > Drosophilidae > Leucophenga > Leucophenga varia. The sequence goes on from JAEIFJ010001047.1 coordinate 91,621, forward strand.
TCAAAACTATCAATAATTATTGAACAAATTTCCTGACTGTTCTTATCCGACTTATATAGTTACGAAACAAACTAGAACAGGTATTTCCAGGCATATTAAAATAGCGGAGACTACTAATATAAAATCTTGAACTCGCAGCTCAATTTTGGTTAGCGGAAGAACGTTTATAGCCCATGTGAGGTTGATCCAGATACACTTGTTTATTTATCTATAAACTACTAGTTTTGGACACAAAAAACACAGGGCAACATGGTTTTTTTTTTTGCGATATGAAACTGATTTCTGATCTATGTATTTTTGTGCGCTGAACACGAATCCGGTAAAGTGCCCATTATGTTTAGTTTTCGAGAAGAAAATGGTTTAAACACTAAAAATGTTGGGGTGTTTTGGGGTTCTTTTACCCCCACTTTTCTCGAGAAGACCAGTCGTGCTAGAGACTTGAACTTAGTCTTAAATTAAAGCTTCAACCTTAAACTACACTATATAAAAAAGTTAAAATAAAACAATGTTGGTAAAATATACCTCTATGTTCCAGGTTTTAATTGAATTGCAAATAGAGGTGCTTTCAAGTTTTCGTAAAAAGTTTCAGTTTTCGTGAAAAAAAACTTCCAAAATGGTGTTTTGACCCTCTATTCTCAAAATCATGACGTGATGGATACTTTCGGGGCCCCAAAAATGAGTTCAGCGCCCAAAAATACATTGGAGAGCAGTTTCATATCGAAAATAAATATGTATATATAGTATATGAATTTTCTGGGCATGAATTTGCAATTCAATAGAAAACTCGGGAAAATAAAAGGTTAACTTAATTTTACTAAACATTGTTACACTCTCCACACATACTGTGAAGAGCATATTCAGTTTGTCTGAAAGTTTTTAACGCATTAAAGGGAGACGCCGTAGACCCCATAAAGTGTAATATATTCTTGAGATGAATCGACTTTGCCATGTCCGTCTGTCAAGATATCAACATAATATTTTGAATTTAAGCTTTTTTTCGTCCTAGGCTGTTTGTATGTCGAGTCAAAGTGCCACGCCCATTTTTGGCATAGCCCCCATACAAATTGTCCGCCCATTTTCGAGTTTTTGTATGTAAAACATTTTTTTTGTTGAATGAATTCAATTAAAATTTGGTAAAATCAATTCCAATGTCCGCCTTAGTCAACACCTTCGATATGGTTAGGATCGGGCTAATATAACAAAAAGCCCCAATTCAAATTTGACGAAATCCATCGTAAAATTTATCCTAAGCACCTGGTGAACATATAAACTAAAAAAAGTGTTGTGTAACGGGTATTTTAGCTTCGGTTTCAAGAAGTCAACGTTTCCTAGTTTTTTTTTTTTTAAGTGGGGTGAAAACAACCAAAAACACATATTTTTGGTTTTTAACCCATTTTTCTCGAGTTCAGGGTAATGGGCTCTTTTCGACACCGTAGGCCTGTTTAATTATTAAAGTTTCTGAAGTGCATTTCAATCTATCCAAAAACAAACTGTATGTAGATGGGAGGTAGCTTTGCGGAAAAGAATGAGTGCAGATTTTAAAACTAAATAGAAAATAAGAACTTTGAAAAACCCCGTTAGTGGCATACAATCGTTGTAATGGAATAAAAGAATTAATGACCTGAAGTAGAAATCAAGTAGTCTGTCTTTATAGTTCTTGAAAGTTTCTTATGTGGATTTCCATTAGGTTAGTATCCATTGAAGAAATTTTCAAGTGTTGACAAACGAAAGTTTTGAGAACTTCAGTGATACTAGGCCAAATTATTTGTTGATTTCTGTTCCGTTGGCTTTGATTCGAATGCTCCAGTAATTAGATCCAAGGCATATTTTTCTTTTCTTTTTGAATATTTTACTATTTAATTCGCTCTGTGTAGTTTAACAATTCATTTACTCTTCCATTGATTTATGTCTGCTCCAATTTACTCTTACCAATAAATTCTCAAATACAAATGCAGCTTATTATATATTCTGCACCAAACAAAACAAAAATAAGTACAAGCACATCATATGTTTCCAACCAAACAATACAATATCAATGCATCAGCAGCATGTCCTTGACCACACATTTGTGGCAGTTCATAGGCTGCCGTTGCTCCTTCCTATTGAAGCTTCTTCCAACTGTAGCTCCTTACCATGAACGTGTTCGATTATAATGACTACGTTGGCAATTACCAATTCGAATAACGTTTCGTAATTAATTTATTTAATATAGAAAATCCATTTTCTTTAGCGCAAACCATTACGTTTTTGGGCAGGATATGAGCATAATTATTTCTGGTTTGTTGTTTGCCAAGAGCGCCAAGAGTGTGAGTAGCTTCCGCTGAAGCTTTTGTTATTTGTTCATTTAAAAGCAACAGTCTAACTCCAAATACAATGGACGAACGTTTATCAATTTAATTGGATTTTATTGTGTCGAAGATGCAGCAAAAGTAGTTAGCAATTTCCTTATAAAGACAGCATGTGGCATAGCAATTGTGCTCGTTATCCTTAAGCTAAACTCTGGGCGTCTTCAGTGGCTGTTCACACCTCTTTTGATATGAAAGTAGCAACTGCTTATCAATCATAAAACGTATTGTATCCTTTTTTTTTGACTTTTTCTATTTAAAAATAAAATTATTTTTTTTTAAAAACAACTTCTTCATTATCCTTTAATCTTTGCTTTAGCGCGTCATCAGCACAATCAATCATGTGCATGTGCAATCGTATAGTATCTTTCGTATCTTTTCGTTCCACCTTCCAATTTGTAAACCTTTCAGCTTCTTATAGCTTCTTTTTTTTTTTTTGGATGCATGTCTTTTGTGGTCTTTGTGGCTTTGGTTTGTGCGGTATCCACCCATATATATCTTAGCTCCTTTTCTTATAGTCCTGCTTATCTTCATCATTCGATTGCTTGGCACGTTGCAATGTCTTCTTCGATTGCAATTGCAGCCTTTTCTTTTACGTATGCGCGTTGACGTTTCTCTTTGTGTGCGCCTACTGTGTCGTACACAAAGAAGTAGTAACAAGGATATTTCTCTCTGGCAGCTGATATCCTGTCGTTGTCGGTTTCTTTTCTTTTGTATATTTTTTTTGCTTTTTGTTGCTTCTTCTCATCATGAACATCATCATCTGCCAACTGCATTTAACTGCTTTGTAGGTGTGAAATGTTATCCTTACTCATGCATATCCTGTTGTGCGCTTTGTTAACGCCTGTTGTCCAGTCAGTTTTTTTTTCTTGACTCTAGTCCTGCCTCTTGTTTTCAATGCTTATTCTCATTGACATTCTTTTTGTGTGTGCAGCATGTGTTCTACAAATGTTACAAATAGACTCATCATCATTGTCATCATGCGTTGTGGTTTTTAAAGCAGAATTCTTCTGGCAAAAATCTTTAATTTATGTGGCATGTCTTTATGTCTAATAACTCAATTATTTAGTTTAAAAGCAGCAAAATTTATAATTGAATATCCTGCGAACATGGCATTCAAGATTATTTACCACGCAGGATATCTTTTCTGCACAACAGCACAGGATGCGCACGGAAATCGCAACCGTGTGCTATCAATTTACGCGCGTTATTTCTGATAAGCAAAATGCTGCTAGCCTGCATGGATACTGCAGCATTAGATTCTGTCGCGACCGGTAGTAGACGGCAATGGCATTACCTGGCGTTAATTTTTTGTTGTTAAAATGATGCCATTCTTAAATAAATTTTAATGCTTCGCAGACAATTTTCAACACATTTATTGATGGCAAAGTATGAAATTTAAGGACTCACAGGAAGTGCAGCGGATATAAAAATAATGACAAAAAAATATTTAATGAAATTTTAATTGGATTTTTTGATTCAAATTTGCGAACTAAATAAAAAAAGCGAATCTTTAGCTATGATATAACCGAACATTTAATATCTGTCATATGCAACCTACACAGTGGTTCGGTATAAATGATTTAAAATAGGCTTTCAGGTTGCCAACCCATATGTTTTTGGCTCGTAGCTTGTTTATACATTGTTATCTTGAGCATACCATACACAATGGGGCGTAACAAGATTCAAATTCACAACAATTGCAAATTTTTAGACCAAAGTAGCAAAAATCTACCTTCTATTATACAGGATTGCAGGTTGCCACCCTCCTGAACAATTTTAAAATTTTTAATGAAAATAGAAATAATCAAATAAAAAGAACCCTAAAACGTAAATTAGGAAAAAATGAAGGGATTGCATTAAACAACATTTTTTGAAATATATATGGGAAAAAAGAATTTTTGATTATTGGTAGCTATGAAACTTGCTTGGGAGTGTTCCATAGTCACATCTATCTTTGAAACTTGAATGAAAAAGCAACTAAAACATGGAAAAACATTAACATCGTTACAGCCGAATTATTGAAACAAGTCAGACGAAATTTTCGAAACAAAAACTATTAAATTTAAGGTGTCCGTTATCAAATTTATACTGTACACATGGACTTCCATAACAAAAGATTTCACCATATTTGCAGTATTTTTACCCTGTACCCAAGTTTGAGTAAAGGGTATATTAAGTTTGTGTTAATGTAAGAGCAAGTTTATCCTAAAAGTATATATTTTTGATCAGCATTGTTAATAGAGTCTATCTAGCTATATTCGCTGTCATGTTCTGCCGTATAAAACTGACAATCTCGGAGTTTATGTATAAGTGATAAGGGCCTTATCAGAAACTTAGACTCTCCAGAGCTGTCAAGTGTTCACTTTCAAACGGTTTCTCTCTACTCCCATAAAAAGGGGTAGCTCCTACTCAAATGTATCCCAAAATTTTGGGTTTTTGCTTAAACTTCTTTGATTCTTATTCTAAATTTAGTGTAAATTGTGCCATCCCAATAAAATATTTCAATATGGGAAGGTCCAAAAAAAATTTTAGGTACAGCCCCCATATTATAATTACACCCAAATATGGTACTATGATACGACTTAAATTAAGGTTCAAAAAGATTGGGCAGAGGTTATCGTGCAGTCGAGCAAAATCTAAACGACATAACTCCGCTCGAAAAATGTACCGGGCGGAGTTATGTCGGCTGAGTTACGTCGCTATGCCTTTGGGCTTGTATGGGGACTATATTCTATAGTGACCTGATCCATATCAAATCTCTTGAGGGAAAAAATGGGAATTTAATTTGTAAATTTATTAAATTTGGAGTAAAAACATTCATAATAAAACCCATTTTTAAAAAAAAACTCGAAAATGGGCACTATTTGTATATGGAAGCTATACGAAAATGTGCATGGCACCCTAGTTCTGACCTACAAGTAGTTTGCAGTTAGGATAAAAAACAAAAACAGAAATAGGATCTTTAATATAAATATCTTAAAAACTGAAAGAATGAGTCACCTCACTAAAGACAGACAGACAGACGAACATGGTCAGACCGATTCGTCTCGTCGTGCTGATCAAGAATATACACATGCCTTTTTGGGTTAAAGATGTCTCCTTTAATGTGTTACAAATATATAAAAATTATAATTTTTTCGGTCTTGCCATTTAGAGAGTTGAAGCAGTTCTAGATCTGCGGATGATCCGGAATATTTCTTTACTTATTTCAAGAGAAGAGTTGTGCATCTCAATACTTTAAATAAGTCAAAACGTTGAAATTTAAAGATAAAAAATTATCTTTAAAATAAGTTATGGAATATCTGTTAATAGGTTTCAAGTTTCAAAAGTGTTTTGCATAAGCCATGGACGACCATTCCTATATAAATAACTCAAACTCATATCAATTTGTTTAGCGTTTTTACATGTTATCATTTAAAATTGTATTTTAATTAAAAAATATCTTAAGCACAATTCATTTTTCTGATACATATCTACAAAAAAAATATATATAAATTGGCTACCCACACACACTATCGGCTGCATATCGGCTCAATGATATCTTTAAAAACACAAAAATAGGGGATTTTCGATAAGACACTTCACTAATTAACTTGACTGCCTGCGGTTATACTTATTTAATTCTATTTTTGCTTACATGACTGCTTTTGAGTATTTCGCAAAAATAAAAGAAAATTATTTTAAAATTGCAAAATACGTAAAAATCATTTTAATCTACACAAAAAAAAATATTAGAAAGAACGACAACTCTTCAAAGTCGGCTTAATCCTTTGTTTAGACTTTGAGCACCTCAGGGCACTCAAAGCAATGAAAGCATTTTTCGCAAATATGTTCGATGATGAGCGTAAATTCAGCGAAAAAAAAAAATGATATGTTGCCTAAGACCCTAATTAAAGTATTTTTCTCTACTTAACTGATATGCAAAGAAGTGCATAAGTAGCATTGGGCGTGCTACAGTAGAAACTTGCAGGCGTATTTAGTACTTTGAGATACGAATCGGCTTAAATGCATTCAAACTGAAAGGCTGGTAGGCAGGCAGGCAGTTATGGCAAAGCGTAGGCAGGTAGGCAATCGATTTGAGTCAAAACGCATTAGGCAAGTTATTAGGCCATAATTGAGGTAGTTAAGCACTACTTATAACTTTGAAATGGTTGCATTTTTGTATATCTGTGCACAGAAAATCATAACGAGAAAAGGTTAATGTACAAATTATGTTCTTCAAAATGAGCAGCATGAAATTTGATGTTCTAGATACTCTTTATTATTTTTTTTTCTTTATTCTTAAGTATTATATTTTATAAACATATAACGAGCTGTGAACCGTAGGTGTTCAGAGAGCAAATCGAATTGGTTCTACATCTACAATGGCACCTGTCTTTTAACACCCACGGTTCGAATCGGAAAACAGCGGGAGCAAATGTTTAGAAGTTTTGTGTTCAACATTGTCGCCAGATACAAAACCAAAGAATTGTATTTAAAGCTATCAACAGAGGCATCAGAGAGACTGAGTGAATGATCGACAGTGAAACAGTGAAGTCTGTCTATATTTTTTATGTCTTAATTAAAAGCTGCCACAAAAGCAAGTGTCTGGGAAATACGCCTTCGCCTAAATGTAGTTTTTTTTTTTTTTGAGACACCCCGTCATGTTATAGTGCATGCATGCACAGTGGGATGCATCTGTATAATAAGACATGTTGATGACTCTTTCCAAAAGGTGCTGAGATTTTAAATTGCCTCCGTATAATGCTGATTAGCTGATAAGACTTCAAAAGCAGACACCAAACTAATCAATGAAAATGTAAATTTCTTATATCTTTTTTTATTTTATTTTTTCTTGTATTAAATTAAGCCGCTGTCGCTGCCCAACTCTATGCATCTTGTTTGTCATTAATAAAAATACAAAAAAAAAAAAAAATAATCTGTTTCTAATGTTGAAATCACGACGACGACGTCTGAGTGTCAGCGTAGTCATATTGTCATCTGTTTCTATATTATTGAATTTAAAAGTAGCTTACACTAATCTTAACTGAATGTCTTCATAAGCTAGACTTCATTTATATTAATGCGCAGTCTTATATAAAATATATTCAAAAGTGTAAAAGTATCTTCTTCTGCTTCATACACGATGCATTTTTCATTTTAAAAAATTCAAAGAAAACGAAATGTGTATTTTTATTGTGTGTGAAAATTTTTTGTTGATATTTGTGAATTTATTGATTTTAACTAAACAAAACCAATGTATCTTGTGGCGATTAACAAGAGTTCGTTAGTTTTTACACTATTTTCATATAAGTAGAAGTAATAATCAATATTTTCGTACACACTTACTCAAAAAATATTACGACTTGTGCGATAGACCAGGGTAGTCAGTTCTAATGTATCCAAATCTGAAGTCGGAATTTAACCTCAAATAACTAACCATTTTATAAAACTTTTCTTAAAAAAAAAAAAAAAATGAATTTATCACTTCAAAATTTAAAAAATCTAGTCAGCAGTGATGTTTTATGTGTCTAAAGGCACTGTTGTGTCTGAAGGCACTTATGTGTCTTAAGGCATTTATGTGTCTTAAGGCATTTATGTGTCTTAAGGCACTTATGTATGTGTCTAAAGGCACTCATATGTCTGAAGGCATTTATGTGTCTGAAGGCACTCATGTGTTTGAAGGCACCTATGTGAGGCTATGTGTCTGAAGGCACTTATGTGTCTGAAGGCACTTATGTGTCTGAAGGCACTTATGTGTCTGAAGGCACTTATGTGTCTGAAGGCACTTATGTGTCTGAAGGCACTTATGTGTCTGAAGGCACTTATGTGTCTGAAGGCACTTATGTGTCTGAAGGCACTTATGTGTCTTAAGGCACTTATGTATGTGTCTAAAGGCACTTATATATCTGAAGGCACTTATGTGTCTGAAGGCACTTATGTGTCTGAAGGCACTTATGTGTCTGAAGGCACTCATGTGTCTGAAGGCACTTATGTGTCTGAAGGCACTTATAGTATGTGTCTGAAGGCACTTTTTGTCTGAAGGCACTTATGTGTCTTAAGGCAATGTTGTGTCTGAAGGCATTTACATGTGTGTTAAGTGTGTCTAAAGGCACTGTTGTGTCTTAAAGGAATTTTTTGTGTCTAAAGGCACTTATGTGTCTGAAGGCACATGTTTGTCTAAGGCACTGTTGTGTCTGAACGTACTGTGGTGTTAAAAGTACTGTTGTGTTTCGACTAAACTTTAGTTATAACCCTCGCATATCGATAATAATTTAGTTGTTGATTAAATCTTTCAATTATGGCGCGGAAAATTAAACACTTCATTAATTTTAGTCTTTTAAATTTCTTTTTTTGGATTTCAGTTTGAAAATAATATTAAAAATACAAAAATTGATTAACACAGATTATGATCCGCTGATAAGCAAAATTAGTTGCATTGGAGATGACTTTATAGCGGGATTTAATAAATGAATTTTGATAGAAATGTAGGTTTATCTTATGCTGCAGTTTGATTAGAAAGTGTAACATGGCATTAACTTATTCGATATTAAGAATTTATTTCTTTTAATTGTAATTTTATGATATAAATAAAATATCGTTTAGACCGATTTGGAGTCGATATACATTCGGAACAGTAATAGCTTATTTTCATACAAAATTTTAGTAATTGGGATTATACTTATATAAGAGGCACCCTAAAATTGAGTGGCAATTTAATATTTTATAGCGACCTGCTAAATCTTTAAAAATAAAGCTTATTGTAACTATTTCAAATTTCAGCTAAATATCTCCAGTTGTCTCCGAGCAAATCGCGTTGAAATAAATAGACAGACAGATAATATAGAATAAAGAGTGTGTACTATGCTAGGACATACTTAGTTATAGTAAATATTATACGTGGTGTCTTGTAGTCAAAATGGTCATGTCACATTTGACTTTAGTATAAATATTGCGTTTCAATATATTTTATAATTAATTTTTTTTTGTAAGTTCCCAATATTTTTCTTAAAAAAAACATTCTTGCCAAATGAGTTTTTGAAATTTCAAAGAAATATTCCAGACATTACATAAAGAGCAGCAGCTCGTATTAATAAAACAACTATACCTCTACACCACTTTGCTTCTAATAATGAGCGCATTAACAGGCTATTAAAACAGGATGTGTAACTGTTATCCTTGTGCTTTGTGTTGTTGACATGTAGAACATAAACATGCAGCATCGTATTTCAATGACCCCCAGATTGCAAGCTGCTTGCTCACAGCACTCTTTAAAAACAGGTTATCCTTTTGAGTGTCGAAATGAGGCGTTGTTGCTGACAGTTGAGTCCACATAGTACATTCGCGAGTGTTTTTTTTTTTCTAACAATGCATGCAGCGGCGTGTCATATGCATAAAATTTTAAACGTAAAACAAAGAAAATAATCAAGTGGCACTCAGTGACGCCAAAATGAAGTGCTACACGAGGTGTTGAATTACTCATTAGTAAGTGACAGAGTGTATATATGTATGTGCTGCACTGAAAATTTATTTAAATTTCCGCGTATTAAATGTGTTATCCTGTGGGAGTTCCGCTTGAATCATTAACAAGGATTTGGGCATTTTGATATAAATAAATAAAAAAAAAAAAAAAAAGTAAAAGATACAGCTGCCACATTACATGCGTATGCAGCTGCAGCTAATATTAGAATGTGTAGTATCCTATATCCTTTTTGCTACTTAAAAAATATGTAACATTAAATAAGAATTTTCAATTTAGTTACGCTACACCCAGCATAACGTATATAAAATAACAAATAGCATCCGAGAAAATCAAAGTAGCGTAACTAAAGCTTGATTTCTTACAAAACGCTTCCTGTATGTCCTTAAAGGACTCGCATTGCTGCTATTGCTTATAAGAAGCCAGACAAAACAGTTTTAGATTTTTTTTTTTATATTTTTTGATTTAAAATATAAATCCAGGTAGTCATTCGGTCAGCCAACTTCCCTTTAAGCATTATTTGACAATAAAAAGGATATACATATAATATCTCAATAAGAACATAGCGTATGGGAGTATGATCTGCGGTTGTGTTACGAGCATACGTTTAGCCCGAAGTCGTTTAAATGTAGAAGATAGTCGTTATGAAATATTTGAGTGCATTGAAAATTTAATATTTCTTAGGGATTTGATTTTGAAGAATGATGACGTAGCAATTCAGTAAAGGACATTCAGCAAAGGACAATGTTTCAGGGATTAAGTTGTGAAATTGTTTTTTAAATTTATTGCAACATTTTTAATATTTTACTTTAATATGGCACTTCAAATAAACCGCCAGATTTGAAGTTTGACATTTAATATATTTGATATAAATATTTAATGCGCATTTAAAAAAAAAAAAGAGCCTTGACGATTCAACTAACCTTTGTGTCCGGTTACTGCTCATAAATTTACTCGAATAAACTTTTAAACTCTGAATCTATTATAAGAAGTTTCGGTTATCCGACTTTACTCAGCAGTACAGAATTGACTGAACTGACTTTTTTCTGATTAGTCTACTTGGGCTAGTCACTGACAGTTTAGACAGTTCGGACAGTGGAACTATCATAGACATAATTTATACCAAATGTAGACTTTTTAGAATAAAGAATAGACAATATCGTTTTTATGCAAAAACCAACATTTTGGGAAGATTTTTTTGAGGGGTACCCCTTTAGAATGGGGCTTATAGTCCTCGAAATAATCGTTTTCATACGGCAGAGAGCATGACAGACGGACAGAGGGTCGGAAGGACGGACGGACATAGCTGACTCGACTTCCCTTCCAATGTTGATTAAGAATACTATATATACTTTATAGGGTCTATCATGCTCTATTCTGTTCGTTACATACATTTGTCTATCAATGAATTGTTTATATTCAATCTGGTAACCTTACGATTGCCTGCTCTCGAAATATAAAATTAATCTTATATTTAATTAAATATATTTATTAAATATTATAGAAATCGCTAGAGATTTGGTTGCTAGTTTTTTTTGCCATTAAACGGCAATCTAACTAAATTAATTTTAAGATGTGTCATCTCGTAAATAATATTTTTGTTTCAAATAGAACGTTAAGAATATTCTTAAAAAAAAAAAAAAAAAAAAAACAAATATTTTTTCACAAATTCTTAAATGCCTGAAAAGTTATTAGAAGTGTAGACCCTTCCAGATGAGCCACAATTGCACACCCCACTTTCCGTCATATGCACAGGAAAATAATCTTGGTTTAATTGGAATTATTCACTTATTTGAAGAATATCGAAGTTAAATTTGCTTTTAATTCATTAGAAATTTTACATTTTTATTATACCGTACCCAAAGGGTAAAGGGTATATTAAGTTTGTGCGAATGTATGTAACAGACAGAAGGAGGCAAGATAGACCCTATAAAGTATATATATTCTGATCAGCATTGGGAAGACGAGGTGACTGTTTTTTCTTTTTTTCGTTTTTTCTGTTTTTTGTCGTATGAAAAGATTATTTCGGAGACTATAAGAGGTGGAGCTTTCAAAATTGAAACTTAAACTCTCCTAGGCCGTCAAGTGTGCACTTACAAAGGTTTTTCTCTAGACCCATTTTAAGGGGTCCCCCATACAAATGTACCCCAAAATTTTGGTTTTTGCATAAAAACGTCATTGTTTTTTATTCTAGGAAGTTCAAATTAAGTAAAAATTATGATAGTCCCAATAAAATATCCCAATATGGTTGGGACCAACAAAATTTTAGGTATAGCCCCCATACATTTCCCAATTGGGTTTTAACATAAAAACGTCATTGCTTTTTATTCTAGAAAATTTGAATTTAGTATAAATTATGTCTATGATAGTCCCAATGAAAAAGACCAATATGGGTGGCCCAACAAATTTTAGGTATAAACCCAATCAAAGATATACCCGATTTTTTAAGTTTTTTTATGAAAATCCAATTCAATGATGTATGGTAGTCAAATAGAACCTAACTTAGGTACATATAGATTGGGAATAGGAGGTTTTTTTAGCATACTCGACTTCAGCGTTCTTTCTTGTTTTTTATTAAATTTCTTTAAGCTGCTCCAATTTTTTAAGTACTTAAAATAATTTTCGCTTCAACAAATTTCACTCATGCCAAAAGCTGTAGTTGGAGTATGTCCTTGGCAATCAATTCCCTGAACACTCAATTATAAATATGCCACAAATACAAATAAAAAAAAAAAAAAAATAAATAGAACAAAACTGCAAAAAAACCAATACCGAATGCCAGCAGCACTCAATACGCTATGAAGTATGCACTTCAATACGAGAAAGTTGAAAGCGCGAAGTTCATCAGCGGAAAAATATTTCGCTTTCCCAGATGCTCAGCAATGTTGCTATTTTTTTATTTATTTATTTTTTTTTATTTAAAAAATAAGTTGCATATGCAACTCACATGCTTGACTCATATACTCCACTCTCTCTCTCCTCTCTCTCACTCACTCTTATCATTCCAAATAAAGCGCATCCTTTGGGGTAATAGTTTTCCACGGTTTATAATTCTTTGCTCGTGCGTTGCGCTTTCGAAATTTATTATTTACAGCAAGTTTTTTGCCATATTTATAGTATTTTTTTTTAAAACATTCCAAATGCAAGTGTTATCCTTTTGATATTTATTTATTTTTGTTTTTTGTTTTTTTTCAGCGTTTTTTCTTTGCTGCCACAAAACGTTTGCATTATGATTTGTGTGCTTGTGGTCGCATATAAATATTAAAACATTTTCTACAAATAAACACAGAAAGAGAGAACGTAGCACGAAGTAAAAATATTACCGAATGAAAAAAAAAAAAAGAAAAAACGTTAACTTCGGTAGAACCGAAGCTTTAATACCCGCCACACGAATCTTTAAAGAGCTTATGAGTAATCATCAGTGGTCACCCAAGTTTACACACAGTATTAGTTTCAAATTTTGAGCTAAAAATGCAGATATATATAGCAACATATTTCTCGAAAATATCTTTAAATGGGCGGTAAGTTTGTATGGAAGAAACTCCTAAAAATGGGCGTGGCACCATGTTATTGGAGAGTTTTTACCTAATATGGAGTAAATTCATGAAGAAATTATAACCATTTTAATACAAAAATCAAATGGGCGGAAATTTTGTATGGGGCCTATGCTAAAAAATGGGCGTGGCACATCTGATTTGACATTGGATGACATGAGAATGTTTTTAGCCAAATTGGAGTGAATATATGCATAAATAATAATTATTTTCATACAAAAATCGGAAAAAACGGAAAGTTTATATGAGGGCTATGGCTAAAAGAGGGCGTGGCATCTTGGATTTGCATTGAATGACATAAGAAGTGTTTTTACCCCATTTGGAGCGAATACATTCATAAATAATTAGTATTTTTATAAAAAAATGGGAAAAAAAGGTAAGTTTGTATGGGGGGCTATACCTAAAAATGGGCGTGGCACTCTAATTCTCGAACTCATAATAGTCGTTGCCGAGAAAAGCTTAAGTTTCAAATTTCAGCTCAATATCTTAATATCTTCACCAAAAAGATGCGAAGAAATAAACAGACAGACAGACGGACAGACAGACGGACAGACGGACAGACGGACATGGCTAGATCGATTCGTCTCAGTCGAGCTGATCAATAATATATATACTTTATGTGGTCTCCGATGCCTCCTTTAATGCGTTACAAACTTTCCGACAAACTGAATATACCCTTCACACTATGTGTGGCGGGTATAATAAAATAAAAGGATACACTGCACTATACATAAGAAGGATGTGCACATGTGTGCGTTGTCTACAACTCTGTACGCTTTTTTTTCTTCGTCGTTTCGCTGTAATAAAAATATAAAAAAAATTTTAAAATTGCGCTTAATAAATTTTTAAAAAGTAGCACAGTCTTCGTCGTCGTTTTCAAATGGAAAATAATAATTTCGTGAAATAAAAAAATATTTTGGTTAAGGTAAAACACAAAAACAAAAGATAACGCAAGAATTTGTACATCTAAAATAGTTATGAAACAATAATAACTATGTCAGTGGAGTTAACTAGCGTTTCCGTAAATTTTATGTCGAGGCTTAAAGTTTTTAAAGAATATTCCTAACAAAATATGCATGATTATACCCTGTATCCAAAGGGTATTAAAGGGTATATTTAAAGTTTTTATTTGCGAATGTATGTAACAGCCTAAACAGGAGACAAGATAGACCCTATTATTTTTTTTTTTTAAAGTAGGTATATTCTTGATCAGAGACAAATTGCGACCAGGTCGAGTCAAATAGTATGTCTGTCTGTCCGTCTGTCCGTCCTGCTGTCTGAAGACGAGAGATTATCTCGGAGGCTATAAGAGATCGGGCCACCATTATTTGAAACTAAACTCTCCTGAACCGTCAAGTGTTTACTTGCAAACGGTTTTTCTCTAGATCCATTTTTAAAGGGAACCCCCCCAAACATGAATGTCACTTGTGTCAAGCAATTTCAAACTTAGTATTAATTATGTTTATGATAGTCCCAAGAAATATCCCAATATGGATACATGGACCAACAAGGAATTTTGGGTATAGCCCCACACGAATATATCCAAAAATTTTAGGTTTTTGCCTAAAGACGTTTGTTTTTTTTAGAGACGATTCAAACTTGCATGTCTAAATTATGTCTATGCTTAGTTCAATAAAATATCGCCATTATGGGTAGGACCAATAACGTTTTTGCATCGTATTGTCACCCTGGCGATATACCGAAATTTTAGGTTTTGCATAAAACGTCATTGTTTTTTATTCTGACAACTTTAAATTTCGTATAAGATTATGTATGTGATAGTCCCAATAAAATAGGCCAAGGGCCAGGACCAACAAAATTTAGGAGCCCCACACCAATATAGCCGAAAATTTTTGGTTTTACAGGGAAAACGTCATTGTTTTTGTTCTAGGAAGTTCAAAGGCTTACTATTAATAATGTCTATGATAGTCCCATAAAAAATCCCAATATGGGTAAGACCAGACAAAGTTTTAGGTATAGCCCCCATACAGGTATACCCCAAAATTTTAGGTTTTTGCATAGAAACGTCATTGTTTTTAAAATTCTAGGAAGTTCAAACTTACTATTAATAATGTCTATGATAGTCCCAATAAAAAATCCCAATATGGGTCGGACCAACAAAGTTTTAGGTATAGCCCCGGTACAAATATACCCCAAAATTTTAGGTTTTTGCATAGAAATGTCATTGTTTTTATTCTGGGAAGTTCAAACTTACTATTAGTA
This sequence comes from Leucophenga varia, assembly GCA_018903435.1. Taxonomy (NCBI): domain Eukaryota; kingdom Metazoa; phylum Arthropoda; class Insecta; order Diptera; family Drosophilidae; genus Leucophenga; species Leucophenga varia. The sequence goes on from JAEIFJ010001047.1 coordinate 107,205, forward strand.
CTGTCTATGATAGTCCCAATGACAAAGCCCCATATGGGTAGGACCAACAAAGTTTTAGGTATAGCCCCCATACAGATATACCCCAAAATTTTAGGTTTTTGGTTAGAAACGTCATTGTTTTTTATTCTAGGAAGTTCAAACTTAGTATAGATTGATGTATGTGATAGTCCCAAGAAAATATCCCAATATAGGTAGGACCAACAAAGTTTTTTAGGGATAGGCATCCATATAATTTTACCCAATTTTTCAAGTTTTGTTTGAAAATTCAATACAGTAAGGTATATCCAAAGATAGGACAATATTTTAAGGTACATAAAGATTGGGTACAGGGTATTTTGCAGTCGAGGATACTCGACTTTCTTTCTTGTTTTATATGATACAACGATATTACATACTAGATGACTTATCTAAAATTAGTTTTGTTAAATTCTCGATTAATAGCATAAACACTAGCAACGAAGTCTCTAGCGATTTCTATGTATACCCGATATATAAAATTATATAAGATTGCTTTTGTTTATTTCGTGAACAGGCAATCGAAAGGTTACCAATTTGAATATTAACTATTCATTGAAAGAGTTAATATTATTATACCCGATACCTAAAGAGTATATAAAGTTTGTGCAAATGTATGTAACAGACAGAATGGAACATGATTCTTGGCCAGCATTGAAAGGCGAGTTGATATAGCTATGTCTGTCTGTCTGCTGTCTGCCATATGAAAAAAAATTATCTCAAAGGCTAAAAGAGATAGGGGTAGCCCCATACAAATAAACTCCAAAACTTTGGGTTTTTACATAAAAATTTCTTTGCTTCTTTTTCTTAGAACTTCAAATTTATTATAAAATGTATAGCAAATTTCGGCGAGTGCTACTACGTTGTACGGGCGTTTCGGCTGCTCTTTCGGCTGCTCCTTTCGGATCTTTCCTTTTTTCGCATCTGCAATTTAGTTCTATTTGATGGTATTTGTTTTTTTTTTTTTTTTTTTTGCGCGCCCCAAAAAGGGGGTGGGGGACCAAAAACATACTAAAAAATACCATTTTTTTTTATCTTACCCAAAATATATTGGCGAAAGCTGAAATCAGGGAAAGTTAGAAAGTCGGCTTCTTAAATGAACCGAATATGCATTACGCATTGTTTTAGTTCAATTTCCATTTACTTGCATTGTTTACTTTCAAATGTAACCGGTTTGGGGCTCATCTATCTTCACTACGGTTGGACGGTTTCAACGAAAATCGCGGACATAGAAACATTTTTACTATTTTATGTATAAATAGATTATCTGGAAGCCATTGTATATAATTTTATTTATAGGATATAGCTTATTCTACTTACAGGACAGTTTAACTCTTGGGCGTTGCGCTTGTGTTCCGAAAACCGCTTATTTACGGCATCAAAATGTCGAAATAATGATTCAAATAAACTGCAAAGTTAATATTTTAAATGCAAATATTTTTGTTTTAAGGGATGTAAATCAAGTGACTTCACTTTCAATAGAAAGATCACCGACCCTGATTAATGTTGACTCATTAAATCGCTGCTTTTTAAGTCAACATCTTCTCACTTTCTGTAAGGTTATCTTCCTACCAGCCGCGACATTATCAAAATCTATGATGACAAAAATTTTCTAAAGCCTCTTTAGACCTTTATCAGTAAGCAAAAAATGGCATGCCTTGCCTCCTCCAATGCTCCACAGTTCGCCCCATTAAAGAGACATATTTGTTTTGACTGATAGGGGTCTCGGTGTGTTCCGGCGGCTTTGAGACCGCACATTAAATATTTTTGAAAATAATTCTCAATTATAAATCCAAGTGTTCATAATTTTATAGTATTATAACATTTAGTTTCGGAATCCGTAGTACAAGTTACTCAGAATTTCTTAAAATGTGCCTCTTTGGTTCAAATTTAAACATTCTATAGTATTATGTGTACAATATCTAGCCCAAATATGAAAAAAATTTAAATTTTTGAAAAAACTAATCAAAAACTTAGAAGTCGTAGCCTTTAAATATTAAGTTCTAATGTCGACGTTCGGTCGCATATAAAAAAAAACACATAATTTTTATTAATATTAAAAAAATTAATACAAAAAATATTTAAAAGTTAAAAGCATTAAAAAATATAAAAAACCCAAAATATAACCCAAATAAACTTAAAAAAAAACCATCTTAATTATATTTTCATTGCACCAAGTTAAGACAAAGTTGGTAAGTTAAAAAAAGAAAAAAATGCCACCGAAGAAATCCAAAAAGGGCAAGAAGGGTAAGAAGGAACCCAACAAATTGACAGCAGTCGACAAAACTTATTACGAATTGACCATAACCGATTTGAATCACAAGTTAGCGCGTTTACGTGGTCAGCTGTTTAGTGCTGAAGATAAACATTTGGAAAGCGCTGAAAAGTTGCGGCAACTCGAATATGATCGAGCCGATGTAGCTGCACACTTGGAGCGTACATTGCTTGCGCGAAATAATACCATTGCTGCATTGGAAGAGCGTCTGGATGAGATGGTAAAAGAACGCGGTGAGGATAATCGCAAATCGCAGGATGAAATCAATGAACTGAAGGCTAAATATAAAGCAATGTACGAACAATTGACATCCGAAATCAAGTTGCTCAATGGCAAATTAAGTTCATTCGATGAATTTCGCACAGAACGCGATGAGCTGCTAGCAAAATTCGAGCGACAAGAGGAACTTGCAGAGGAAAGGGAGAAATTACATAACGATGAAATCTATAATATGGAACAGCGTGCAGCTATCGAAAAGGATGCGCTCAAGAAGGAAGTGGAAAAGAGACTTTAAATGTTTCGGAAGACTTTATGCGTTCGAGCGAGATTAGGAGTGCAGGTTATACGCGTCGTCTTATACGTGAAAATATTGCGCTACAAAAAGAGATCGATGTGCTCATAATGTCACAGATCAAGCTGCAGCAACAATTCCATAAACAGCGCGAAGGACATCGTGAAATGATTGTACAGTATAAAGCGCTTGATTTGATTAAAAATGAGCTCGTACGAAACTCGGTAAATAAAATCAAGATAATCGAAGGTTTAACTAAGAACTATGAAAAACTAAAGGCAAAATATGTCCAAGAAGTACGATTTCATCAGACGTGTGAGGCTAAATTACAGAAGGATATTTGCGAACGAGAGAAACGTAAAAGTGCTGCGGAGAAAATTGCGTCCTTAGCGAAGCGTATCGATAATTTAATTTTAGAAAAACATAAACTACAAATGGTGCACGGGCAACATGATACCGAAATTCAAAGGCTTCGCGCCATTATAGAAAAGGTGCGCACCACTGTAACCGGCGCCATTAAATCAAAGAAAAACTTTAAAATGTCACGCAGACGCTGGGAGGCATCCATGATGTCTGAAGTTAATGCCGAATTAAAAGCCGATATGCTTTCGAATATGGAAGATGCAGCGGCAATTTGTAAACTTAAACGTGATGATCTACTCACTGAATTGATTAATATTGTAGGCTCTCAAGCACATGCATTACCGATGACTTCATCGGAACTCTCATTACAATCGGAGACTTCGACATTGTATGAACCGGGCCGAATTGGTTTTATGCGTCGCGAAAAACGTTTGGAACTTATGGACACCTATCGTAAGGAAATTCATAAATTCGCTTTTAAAGCTGATGCAGACTCAGCACAGTATACCTCGCAGTTACCATCGCTGAGGCAATCAACGCTCGTCGTAAGACAAACATTAGCCGATGAATATTACTCAATTATGGATGTAGAGCGGGGCAGCACTCTGTATGTGTCATCGTCTCGTTATGAAGATACTGAAAAGAAAATTGAAGAAGAACCACTTGAAGAACCGGAGGGTTCTAGTAGTTCGGTATCAATAGCAGTGGCCTCGAATGTTGCATCGGTTTCATCGAATAGACTTAGTGAAAAGTTGGAGCCTATCGATTTGCCTAAAAAATCAAAAGGATTAAGTAAATCTAGGAGTCGTCTTGCTTCAGCTGCATCAAGCCGTATTTTCCAGTCGAAACGTACGACAGAGGAGTTTGAAGAAGAGGATGAATACGAGATTAATCTGTTTTATTGATTATCTTTTGTTAATTATTTTTTTGATATCCTTTTTGAACGCCCACTAAAAATTTTAAAGTAAACACTTAGCTCAGCTTTGTATTTTAATTTGTATTTTAATATATAAACTGAGAGTGAGAAAAAAAATGAGAACTCATGCGAGAAATTGTTTATTGGATATATGCAAATGTTTCTAGCTTCATTTTCCCAAAAAACACATTTTTTATAGAAGTTCCAAGACTTGTTATAACATGCTATACTACGTCAAATTAGCTCCACATAAACAAAATTCAGAAATATTGCTGCATTTACCATCAATAAAATAATATGATAAATTTGAATGGAACATACCAAAATTGTCTTTGACTTTTATAAATTGTGACAATTTTTAGATACACTTTCACAGGTATAGTTAAGGGAATGTTAATTTGCTAGTTTAAAAACAAAGAAAGGCTTTAGTATGTGGGAAATCTCAAAAGTTAAGGAGTAGGTTTACTGAAAAATGTAATGGTGACCACTGAAAGATTTACGCCGAAAGTCTAGGTGGCTTCATCTCTTATATTCTACATTGAAATAATTCATTCCATGGTTAAATGTCCATGGTTTATGTTGGGCGCTCGTAGCTCGAATCTGAGGACGTTGGTTAAGGTTTTCGGCATCTCAACTGTCACTACAGCAAGTTTGATTGCTTCGCGCACACAATCTAAAAGAGTCGCAACCATGTGACCACTAAAAAAGAATGTTTGGCCTTGTTCAACGGAGCAAAATTTAAAATCTCTTTTTGCTCTTCGTTAACACAATCTTACAGCATAGGTCCAATGATCGATCATGATCTGTTTCACATGGCAGACACAGGTCGGAGACGGAAGGTATTGGTCTGATCGACTCTCCTTTTAATCACTGATAAAGTTCTGCGTTTACCTTTAGAGGCTCATTTCTTGCTTTCAAACAGGGTCTGATGATCCATTGGAAACTAAGCTGTTAAAGAAGTGATTTACTGAATTATGTATTGATCAATACCGAAACAAGTACTCCCAAACGAAATGAATGAAATGTCCATAAGTCCATGGAATTTTATTGCATTAAGTAGGGTAGTTTTAGGTATCTCAACTAAATCAGCAAGTCTTACTCGAATCTGTGGATTTGAAAAGCTTTCCGCCCAATTAATGCCACGATTGCTCACACTCAAACATAAGCACAACCATATGAATACTTGTTTGGTTTTGTTCAACCGCAAATCGACACATAGGTCCAGGAACAGTCGAATAATTGTTTACCATAGAATTCCAATGTTAATCTGATTTCCCATTCTGCATATACTTCGGAGTATATTCCTTGAGATTATTTCCTGCTTTTAAACCTAAAGAATTGCACTTATCTGTAAAAGATTTCAGTTGAAAAAGGATTTGTCAATGAAATAAATTTTATTATTTTTTTTTTTTTTTTTTTGAATTTATGAACTGCTTTAACAATGAACTAAATGTATCGAGCTAATTTTTTGTTACTTAAATATTAGTCCGGTCAATTTACACAAGAATACTGATCAAATAACAAAATTCACGGAGAGCCGAATTTTTTGACAGCTTTATCATTACTTTAATAAAGTTTTAAGAATCCGCTTTGTGTGGTTTTTGGTTTTCTCGAAAACGGTAAGTTTTTAAAAAAAGTGTTTATTGGTTTTTTCCTAAGAGTTACGTATTCTTGAGATATCTCGATTCTAAGGTCACATTATACATGATAGACACACATTTCCACGCCACCTGTGGGGTAATGTATTCGGCGCGATTTTTTACCGTGGGTTCCCCTGTAGGCCTACTCCACTAATTGTCATGACAATTTTAGGATAATTTAAGGGAACAATACCCGTCAAGTTCTAGATATTACCTTATCATTGATATTGATTTTTGGGTTAACTATTGTTTTGATTTCCTTTCCTTAGATATTTTAATCAGATTTATACTCTTGAAAGTCTACTTTAACAGTCATGTCTTCTTCTATTTCTTCTTGTTCCTCTTCCTCTTGCGGGATGTTCATAAATTCAAATGTGGCTGAGTCATTGGTCTCTTCATTATAATTACAGGAATCTTCATCTATTGTACTTCAACTGTGCTTTTTGAGCCAAATAGGCTCTCCGGGAATTATTTGTTATTTGAAATGTCTTTATTGACCGGATAATATAAAAAGTATCTATTTATTTTTTTTTTCAGAAAGAAAAATTTATGCTTGCTGAACTTTAAGTAAATTTTTACAATCATTCAACAAATTTTAGGCTAATTATGTATATGTCTTTTTGAAAACCTTTTTCTTACTATCTTCTTAAATATTTTATAAAATAAGTTTTGCTATAATAACTCAATACACCAGGAACGATATATCTATGTACTATATACATATAAATACTAGCTTGTTAAAACCGTTACATCTTTGTATGCTATATATTCAGTACACTGATTTAAACTTCATAGATACAATGTATAAACTCGCGTTTCACATTTCCGTTGAATGTTTCTATATCCGGCTGCAAACAAACAAAATGACAACAGCGGCACAACAACCAAAAGCAACAATGAAGTGCATTAAATTTCGAGCACTTCATATACAAAATCGCATAAGCATACCTCGGTTACTTGCTTTTTCTACCATATTCCAACACAATATCCAACAATGCAGATAGATCTCTTGATATGTATTTATATTTCAGATACACTTTAATACAAACAGATACACACACACAGATACAGATACATTTAGTTGTAGTTATAGTAGCTACGTGTATGAATAGACAGATAGCATTGTATTGTGTACTACATACATATATGATGGCAGCATGTTTCGCGGCTACCATTTATTTTCGCATGTGGGAATTTCCGCGTTTTTCCGGCATTCCATTTTCTGTGTTTTCGCCATTTTATATCTTTGTTTTTTTTTTTTTTTTATTCCATTTGCACGTGCGCTTTTTCTGCAATTTCCGTTTTGCTACAAAAAAAATCCAGAAAATTTATAAACATATATTTCTATTTGGCTTTTGTTAAGCTGCAGTTTATTTAGTTTTAGCTTTCATCGTCAGTTTAATTAATCTTAATTCATAGCTTGAAATTCAAGCAAACGAAAAAATGTAAAATTTATAAATACACACGTAACTCAAATTGTCTTTTTTTTGGGAAATTTACGACTGTCAAGTATTTTTATATATTTTATTGTATTTTATTATTTTTTGTTATTATTTATAATGTAATTGGTATTTTAATTTTCTGAAGGAGTTTGTAACACGCTGAAAGAGGTTTAAAAGTTCAGTTTGTTAGTCCATCTTTCCATAATTCTCAGAAGTTGATTTTGACAAATGTTTGATGAAAATCGGAAAAAATTTATTTGGTTACAATAGGTCTTGTCTACTTTTAAAGGTTTCCCAAGCAAAAATAGAATTAACGGATGCTTAATTTTTCGTTATTGAAAAAGTTGTTCTCTAAGTTTCCATCGATTCCTCCAGAGAAGAGTTTGATAGGAATTCCCATGCCCACCATAAAGCTGAGAGTGAAGCAGGAAATATCCAGGTTAGCAGACATAAGATGGACCACAAGTCCCAAGACTTTCATGGTTAGAATACAACTACAAGCGAACAGTCAAACTCATGTACAGGACAGCCCCAAGCAAATAGCACATAAAGCGCCGTTTTGATGTCACCTAATCTCGTAGAAACGGCCTTATGCCCAGAGGTGACTCGTCAAAATCAGGCTGTGCAATTAAGGAAAGTGCGAAGTTTTACGGGGCAGGTATTGGACAGTTCACGAGTTGAGGTGCCATTTAATAAGTAACCACATTCTGTGTGATTTAAGTGCTGGAGAGGTACACAGAAAGTGCTCTAGCGTTTCTGTTGCATCCTCTTCTTTGCAACTTCTGCAATGTCTGTTGAACGGGATTCCTAGTCTGACCGCATGCTCCCCGATGGGTTAGCTGTTATGGTAGCTGTTGGTCTAGCGAGGTCTTAACGCGAGTTTTCTAACAGTTTGTTTGAGCGTTTTGCGCCCAACTTAGTCCAAATCGTTCTAGCTTCCTTGCAGCTGTTCATATTTGACCATTTATTAAAGCCCAAATTTGCAAAATGGTTGCTAATGGCAGAGATTACTGCACCCATTGGGGTCTCTTCCTGAACCGGTTGGGAGGCGCTAGCTGATCCCTCCTGGCTAGTAGGACTGCGTGCTTAATCTCCGTCTTCCGAATGCAGTAGTAGAGAGCGCCTCCCAGCATGTCGATAGCCTGGATGCTCTCTTCATTGAAGAGGAGCATAAAGGTCTGTGTTGACTTCTGTGGCTCCTCAGCCCTGATAATGGTCCAATCGGCCATAGGAACTTCTCGGTTCATCAGCCGTAGAGTTTGCAGGATCTTGGCGTTGTCTGTTTGGCCTTTGGGCAACCAAAAGTGCGCCCTTGGTCTACAAGGTATCTCGCTGGCTGGAATAAGCTTAAGGCGTTAGCCCTCTCCAGCATGATAATCTTCGAACCCACGTCGTGGCATCTTATCACCCTGTTACCTCTGACAACGCCCAAGCTCTCAAAACGGGGAAAGGGACATCCCTCGCTAGGCCTGTCCGCCACTTGGTCTTTCAGCCGCGCCTCGATATCCTCCTATTTCTCTGCAATTGATCTGCCAGAGCTGCATTGTGCGTACAGAAATGTACTCGCTCTACGAAATGTAATGAATGTAATGTACGAAAGTTTCGTTAAAATTAACGGAAGAAACCATTATAAACAATAATTCGTATGTACGAACGTGTTCGTCGTATTTTACTTTGAGTACGTTACGTATTGTATTTATATGGTTTCAAGAGTATTAAAGCTTCGTTACGCCCTAAGTTACCATTTTTTTTTTTTTTCATTTTCTTTCACTCAATTATTTTCGTATATAATAAACTGCATATGAAACCCGGATTGTTTTTTTTTTATTTTTTTTTACAAAACTGCTGCACTTGAAAATGTTATATTGCCATTTTGCATGTGGCATTTATTTCCGTTCTAAAATAAAAAATTTTTATTGTAATTGAAAAATAAAAATAAAAATGAAATTTTAAAATTTTTGAATAAAAATACGCTAAAACAAATATAAAAATAAAATAAAATAAAATAAAATAATACAATATTTTTTTGTACAATATTTTTATGCATATTATTTTGTTTTCAAACTAAACAAAGCATCAATAGTTCAATTTATATGCATGTTTGAAATATATTTCGTTATATATTCTATATATTCCGGTATGTATATTTCATTTTCATTTGAACAAACAAACAAACAAACAAAAGATACCTGACACTGGAATAAATTTTAAAATGGCACAACAAGTCAGAGAGGAGGGCAGTAGGTACCTGTCAAGCCGTTTCAAAATGCATTCAATATGTGCACTCAATAAAATTCTCTTTCACTATTCGTGCATTGGTTTGTTTGTTTGTTTGTTCGGAATTGTGTGTGTGTGTGTGTTTTTTCTATATTTTTATTTTCTAATATTTCAATATTACAATTTATTTTTTTCGAATAGGAGATTTTGGTCACAAAACAAAAATAAAAAAAAATAGGAGAATAATACTTTTTTGATAGAACACTGTTGTGTAGAATTAAACTAACAAACGCTTTAATATTTACCAGAACGTTCTACGTACCTTAAAAATATTTTGTTAAAAAACACCATAAAACCTTGGAATCTCCTCCATGCTTCGCCTAAAACATAAGCATCGGAGCGGCTTCTCCAGATGACCAGTCCAGTGTTTGTACTGAATGCGCTTGACCATATCTCAATTTTATTCTATACGAAGAATCTTTCTCTCGAACATACCAAATGCTCACTTATCCGACTCTGACATGCTTTTGATTAGGCTGCTGGCAAAGTAAAAGCTAAAAGCGAAGCGAGACAGGGTTTTTTTTAAAAGCTTTCACACAGAAAATTTCAAGCAGTGTTGTGCAGCGAAATACAATTCTGCTTTTACTCTGTCAGCAGCCGTACAGTAAGTTCGGGATTATGAGCGTAGATTAAAGTAATAATATGGATTTTCATGACAAAGAGAGAGGGAGCTTTATTTGTCATTTCCTTGTCCAGACTGTAATATCAACGATCAGCAAGATTACTCTTAGTCATCGCTAGTCCCAATGAACAGGACTCTTTCTCAATAAGCCAATCTGAAACTTCTCTCAGTATTTAATGGGTCGAAGGAGCTTTGGCTATTAGTAAACTTTATCCTACAAATTCGGTTATTTTATCGGTGTGGCGAAGGCGACAATTAGATAGTTGACAAAATGACGGCCAGTCTAAATATTTAATCGATGGTTGGCTTTTTAGTTCCGAAACCACACTAATACTTTCCAACCACATTTAAATCCAGTACCTGAAGGATATATTAAGTTTGTGCAAAAGTGTTTAACAGGCAAAAGAAGACATAAAAGACCCTATAAAGTATATATATGATATAAGATTATATCTTTTCCTCTGACTTGAAGATTAGAGAATCTTTCAGAATTTCCGATTACTGCAGCGTTTTTCAAGCTGAAATGATCGCTATACACGAAGCCATGCATTATCTAGGGCACCACTCAGGTAGTAGGCAAAAAGTACACATCTCGGATAGTCAGGCTGCCTTAAAAGCACTTGACTCTTACAATAACACATCTAAAACAATCTCCCAGAGCCACACATCTCTCAACGATATGGCTCTGCAATGGGATATTTGCTTCACATGGGTTCCGGGGTCACCGAAATATATTTGGTAATTTCGAAGCAGATAAATTGGCCAGAGAAGGTACAAATTCCGTTATTTCTTCCAGGAATGAGTTCGATAGGAATTCCATGGCCTCTCTGAAGCTGCAAGTGAAAGAGGAAATAATCAGACTGGCAGAGACTAGGTGGACCACAAATCCCAAATGTAATATCTCGAAACTTACGTGGCCAGAGTACAACACTAAACGAAGAGTCCAACTCCTGCGCCATAATAGACAGACTAGACATGATGGTTGGAGTTCTCACGGGACACTGCCTGGTGAGAAGACATGGTCGTCTAGGGGTAACATCAAATGACTTCTGTAAAAGTTGTAGAATCGAGGAAGAGGAGGAGAGAGTAGAACATTTTCTCTGTCATTGCCCAGTCCTTGGGAGAATAAGGTTTACCGTACTTGGTAGGAGGTTTCTGGATAGTCTGGCGGAGATTGCATCAGTCAAGATTGGTGCAATAGCCACCTTCAAAAGGCAATCGAGCTGGTTCGAGTATGAGGAAATAAATGAGGGACCATATGGTATCATATTGGGCCTATCTGGCCTAGGTGACATCACGAGAATTCGCTTCGGCCATTCTAACCTAACCTAAATATATGATCAGCACTGACAGGAGAGTAGATCTAGCTATGTCAATCTCTTCTTATGTTCGTCCGACATACGAGTAGTATAGATACAGGCACCATATTTGAAACTAAGACTCCAAAGTTGTCAAGTGGTGACTTACAATCGGTTTTTTTTAGCTCCATTTTAAGGACTACATGCTTGATTTCAGCGTATTTTCTGTGTTTTAGACATAGAACTTTAAGTACTGCAGAATATAATGTGAAAAATTTAAAAACTCTTTTAAGCGATATCGTTTTCGAAGATAGTATTAACATTTTTCTTACCAATGGCTTAAATAAAAACCATCCATTACTTTTGAACACTACTGTAGCTATAAAATGTATGAGTGGATTTGAATTGTTGGCTTTTTCAAGTAAATAAATCTAATAAACGCAAACAAAGTTTTGAGCAATATTATTGTGCATTAAATCTGATATGACTGAATAGCTAAGCTTTTGTTATATTTCACAATTGAATTTGTGACTTAAGTGAAGAAATTTTTGATTATATTTTGTGGATTATTTCAAGAAATTTAGCTTAATATTTTTTTATTTATTTATTTATCATATTTAAAAAATATGTAGCTGAATGCATATATTCAGGAATGAATTCAGAGGGAATGAACTAGAAAGTAATATGAGAAAAATGTATTTAAACTAATTTTCATTCTAGAGTTCTCTACAATGAATTTCAGCGTTTTTTTTAATTCTTTACACTTTTGTATTGGCCTTTGGTTATGTTTATTTAAACAAGCTAATTACCAATTTAGTACTTGCCGAAAGAAGATGAAAAATTAGCATCATTGTGCAAAAAGCTTAAGAATTCTCGAAGCGCCTAATTTGTATTTAAAATTTAAATTGACGTTCAGTCCATTTTGAATGCTATAATCCGGATAGTCTTCGGGTTGTTTCGCTACCTAATCCGTCTTCTGATTCCAACAAGTGCAATCATAGCGTTCACTAGTAGTTGCTTGATTAACGGTAAATGTAGGCTCTTTAACTTTCCTTTCCTGTATGCGACCTCAATGAAGGTCAATGGAGGTCGCACGATGTTCAGTGAACACGACGAAACGGTACCAGATACATTTCCATCTTTCTGACGCCCTCCACAATACCGCTAAGCACTTTTTTCCGGTACAGAGTAAAATCCTCCTCCTTCCTCAGCTTTCGTTTACATACGCTCTTATTCGCTCTATCTCGCCTTCATCCTGAATGAGAAGCGCACCAATCCCATAATCACTTGCATCTGTCTGCAACACAAATCGTTTAGAAAAATACTGGAGCCTCGGTCAACCGCCTTTTGAATTCCTCAAATATCTGTTGCTGTTCTTTACCCCATGTTAACCTTTTCCCTTTCTTCACCAGTACATATGGAAAATTTCGTGAATCCAAGAATAAATCGGCGATACCTGGACCTACACCCAAGAAGCTTCTGATCTCTCTGATCGTTGATGAGTGTTTTAGCTGTAGCACCGCGGATATTTAAATATTTAAATATAAATTAAATTTTTCGATTAAATTTAATCAGTTAATCACTATTTATCGGAGCGTGCAAAGGCTTGTTTAATTTCAAAACTAATTTCATATTGCACGAGGAGTATAAACGAAAAAAAAAATTGTTTTTGGGCAACATAGCACAACTGTTAACTTCTCATTGGTTTCTACTTAATCACTACCTGTGATTAGTTACGGCAACGGCAATGATTACGATTGCGTGAGCTGTCAAAGTGACAACTGAATTGAAGCTCAAACAAGGAAGACAACAAACAGGCAGACAGACAGATGGAGTCAAAACAAGAAAAATAGCGCCCACGCCATATACCATGCCACATTGCACACACCGAGACACGGCACGACATGACACGCCAGGCGCAATGAGCTTCTTCCAAAATTGGTAAAACAAAAAAAAAAAAATTTATATATAATGCAAGCCTACCACCTCGACGCAAATGTCAGACTAGCCTAACTCAAGCTGAACTCCCTTGAAACCTAACCTGACAGACAGACAGACGGACCTAGAGAGATATACACAACGTAATTGTTTCACATAATGCATGAAGATAAACAAGTACGTTATGAATTTTCATTGCATCAAAAAATCACAAAAAAAAAAGAAGAAAAACCAAAACAAAGAAAATAAATAAAATTGCTTCAAAACTTTACCATAAAAATGAAAGAATATTCTAAGCAAAGACATCCCAGGAGTATTTTGCACATTTTGATTCAACCAGAAGCAACATTTTCACTTGAGCTGTCAGTCACCAAAGAGATGTGTGTGTGTCTAAGAAGGTGGAGGAGTCAGTCCATGTAGAAACTGTCAGCTGTGGTTTTTAATGCAAGAACGCATCCATGTTTATACTGAAAAACACACATCGCATGAGGATGTGTGTGTTTGGAAGGCTTTTCTTTTTTCTTTTCTTTTTTTTTTGACAGCTAAATGCAGCAAACTGTTCTGTACTCTTCAACTCAGTCTCCCACTACTTGTGTCAAATATCTCAACCTGTGTGTCTTATTTGCTCTTCACATATTTTGCAAGATGTATATTAATTTAATTGAAAAGTTTGTAACAGATAAAATAAAGTCCAGCAAAAAGTATAAATAAATTTTGAACAGCATGATTAAATGTTATGTTTATCTGTACAAGGTGTGTTCAAAAAGTATCGCATATTTTCTTTTTTTTTTTTTTAAATTATTTATTTATTCATGAATATCTATTTTGTCCCCTTTAAAGTAATCCCCTCCCGATAAAATTCACCTATTCCAATCCTCGAAACATGCCAAATAGTCCCTTTCCGGTATAGCTATCAGCGCCTTCTTCGATTTAGCTTTTATCTCCTCAATCGACTCGAAACGCGTTCCCCGGAGTGGTCTCTTGAGTTTTGGGAATAGCCAGAAGTCACACGGAGCCAAATCAAGCGAATACGGTGGTTGCGGAACGATATTGGTTGAATTTTTGGCAAAAAGTCACGAAAAATCAGTACAGTTTTTAAAAAAAAATCATCATTTTTGGTACAAACCGAGTCTTGACCTGTTTGAAGCCCAAAACATCCTTCAAAATTGTATTAATTGATCCTTTCGATACGCCAATTTCATCAGCAATGTCTCTCATAGTTAATCGACGGTGTGCAAGCACTAATTCTTTTATAGGGTATACTAACTTCAGTTTAACTCAAGTTACTAATTTTTTCTGTTTATACTTTTTTTTTCATTTTTTTTGTTATATTTTTTTATTATTTTATTTTTGCGTTCCAAAATGTTTTAAGCAAATTGTTTGCCAAATAATAAAAAAAAATAAAATGTGAAGACAACGACAAATGTGTTTGATGCAAGTGTAAATTTTGCTAATGGAAGTTTTTGTTGTTGCTGCCGTTTAGAGACTTCAATTTGGACTGGTTAAGCATGACCACATCGTGCTAATTTTTATGAATTTTGACAGCTGTCCAATGTAGCACAAATGTGCATTAATTTACTGAATCGTTTTTAATTTTTTAGAAGCAATTCTAACCTATACAGTAAATGTTCATTTGTTGTATTTCAACAGAATTTCGCTTGGAGAGAAACCGAATTTTTGATCGTATTGAAACTTGCCCTAAAACGACAGCGAAATTGTCATATCCAATACAGATCAATGGTATCATACCACTTGTTTAATGATTTGTCAAGATTGGAAACAAGCATCTTATTTATTTGAAAAATATTGTAGTAAATCGTGAACAGTTATTAGGAAGCTTCTAGACGACAAAAGAAAATATACTTAAATGATTTTTTTTACTTCGGTGGAACCGTAGCTTAAGTGCACGTCACATGAGTCTTTAAAAAGTTCATATATGATCATCAGTGACGTAGATCAGAAATGAGTTGGATGGGGACGATTCAAGTTGGGTAAGTAAAATTTTGAGCTAAAAAGCAGATAAAACAATCATTTTTCTTAAAAAAAAAAATAATTAATGATGATGGTGATGGGATCTATGTGGTATCACATCGGTAGTATATTCATAGAATGACAATAGAAGTAGTTTTTCCTAGATTAGAGTAAATACATTCATAAATAAGAAATATATTCATATAAAAACTCAAAAATGGGCGCTAGGATTGTATGCGGACTCTAGCTAAAACTGGGCGTGGCCACTTGGTTTTGATATTTTTACCTTATTTAGAGTACATACATTCAAAAACAACAACCATTTTCATATAAAAAACAAAAAAATGGGGTAAATTTGTATGGACGCGATACCTCAAAATGGAATGGAATATGCGAACAAGTCGCACAACAGCAAACAGACGGACATGGCTAGATTGACTCGTCCCATCAAGCTGATCCAGAATATATATAATTTTCGAGGTCTACGATGTTTCCTTTAATTCGTTGCAAACTTTCGGAAAAACTGAATATGCCCGTATACACTATGTGTAACACATTTAAGGAAGCATCGGAGACCCCTATAAAATATATATATATATATGTATTATTGATCAACTTTATGAGACGAATCGATTTAGCCATGTCCGTCTGTCTGTCCGTCTGTTCGTCCGTCTGTCTGTCCGTCTGTTGCGATGCGTTTTACTAAGAATGTTTTTAAGATAATGACTTGAAATTTTAAACTTAAGTTTTTCTTGCTCCCTAAGCAGTTTGTATGTCAGGATCAAGGTGCCATGCCCATTTTCAGGTATAGTCCTCATACAAACTTACCGCCCATTTTTTGTTTTTGTATGAAAACATTTATTTTTTCGGAATGAATCCAATAAAAATTAGGTAAAATCAATGCCTAGGTGAACACTTTCGTTATGGTAAGGATCGGGCTAATATGACATAAAGCTTTCACACAAATTTAAACAAATTCATTGTGAAATTTAATCTAAGCCCCTGGTCAATATACACCGAAGTTAACGTTATTCCTTGTTATACCCGCCACACATAGTGTGAAGGGTATTATATTATCGGAAAGTTTGTAACGCATTTAAGGAGGCATCGGAGACCCCATCAAGTATATATATTATTGATCAGCTCGACGAGACGAATGATTTAGCCATGTCCGTCTGTCTGTCTGTCTGTATATTTCTAGGCATCTTTTTTTGTTGAAGATATAAAGATATTAAGCTGAAATTTGGAACTTAAGCTTTTCTCGGCAACGACTATGTTAAGTTCGAGAATGAGAGTGCCACGCCCATTGTTATGTATAGCCCACATACAAACTTACAGTTTTTTTTTAAACTTTTTGTATAAAAATACTAATTATTTATGAATGTATTCGCTCCCAATTGGGTAAAAACATTTCTTTTGTCATCCCAGTGTTAAAACCAAGATGCCACGCCCTCTTTTAAGCATAGCCCCCATATAAACTTTCCGCCCATTATCAAATGTTTGTATGAAAATAGGTATTATTTATGCAGGTAATCACTCAAAATTAGGTAAAAACACTTGTTTTGTCATCCAATGTCAAAACCAAGATGCCACGCCCATTTTTGGCATAGCCCCATACAAAATTTCCGCTCATTTTCGAATTTTTGTATGAAAATGGTTATTATTTATTCATGTATTTACTCCATATTGGGTAAACACTCTTCCAATATTATGGTGCCACGCCCATTTTCAGGTGTTTCTTGCATACAAACTTACCGCCCATTTCCAGATATTTTTGAGAAATATGTTGTTATACATATCTGTATTTTTAGCTCAAAATTTGAAATTAATATTGTGTGTAAACTTGGGTGATCACTGATGATTACTCATAAACTCTTTAAAGATTCGTGTGACGGGAATTTAAGCTTCGGTTCTACCAAAGTTAACGTTTTTTTCTTATTTTTTATTAATTTTATTATTATTATTTTTTTTTTTTTTTGGTAAAAAATTAAAATTTTATTTTAAAAACTTATTAATCTCACGCAAAACAGAACCACTACAGAACCATATAATATGTTATCTGTCGCTCGTAAAACTTTTTAATTTTCATGCGTCGACCATACTAATCCTTATGCTGAACTTTCGACAAACATTAACATAAAACTTAGCTCAATCCCTTCCTATTTTTTTTTTTTTTATTATAACAACCTTAGTTGCACTCATACCACTCGTAATATTTGCATATTCCATAAAGTATTATATTCTATTACATAAAACTCGACTGACTAACCATTTTAACCGATGATGCTACTTTGCAGCTATACTTCTACTTGTATGCATGCTGCCCCTACTGGCTTATGCTGATGTCTTCCCACGTGAGCGGATTAGTTATTTTATTAAAGCAGCCAACACATAGATACAATAAGAGTTAAGCCACTCTTTATATACACACACACACCCAGATACATATTCATATAAACTAAAAACTATTTTACATCTTTTTTTATTATATTTTTTTTTTTTTGTCTCATATGCTTCACGTTATAATAATTTTTTATGCATTTTCTAACGAAAAATTGATATAAGTTGCTTATTGAATATATCTAGAATATTTTCTACTCGCCTTTTTGCAAATAGTAGAATTACTGCTCGTTATTTTTCATTGAGGTGCCGCGTTTTATGAATTTTTTTTTTTTTTTTTTTAACGAATTCTATGATTTGGATGCATAAAAACTTATGTGTCTACGTGTGCTAGTGCTGCCAACTTGCTTCTGCCACAACATGAACATGCAATGTTGCATAGCGAAAAAAAAAAAAAAAATATAAAAAAACTTGGATTTCAATTTTTCCATTGAACGGGAAAAAATTGAAAAATCATTTAATATTCAAATGAGAGTAGTGACTTTTTTCTATAGTTCTTCCCCCATTTTTTTTTTTTTTTTTTTTTACAAATTGCTGCGTCTCCATTTACCACCAAATACACTAAACTGCAAGTGGGAGCATTGCCATCTGTTGTTGGCTTCCATGTATAATTTTGAATGAGTTAAGAAGGCTTATGTGGCGAAGCAATAAAGTGAGTGTAACCGTGAGGCATGTGTTAGTATCGCAGGTCACAAGTTTATGTTGATTTACAGTAGCTCAAAAAAGTCGGTTAAATGAAATTGCAGAACATTTTCATAAATTATTATGTGAAAATGTTACATATTTTATTAGATAAAGGAGTCCACACGGAACAGCATCTTGTTTGTCTAATTCTTGTTCAGCGTTGCCATTCGTATTGAAGAAAAAAATTGGTAATTGATCGATGGAATAATGAGTTAGAAGCTACAATATCTTTGGAAACATTCTGCCACATAATTAAGGTGAAGTACATCTTGAAAGATACTGGGTCTTGCTGCTGCAAAATTGCTTTTTTCAGCAAGACAATGCTTTTAAGCAAAGATTCCGAAGTCCATTTTTGAAGTGATCACCGCAATATTCAGACATGAAATCTTGGGTTTTTTTTTTTTTTATTCGTATGGAGCCAGTGTTATCATAAAATTCGCAGCTTGCGTCAATATGGGGTCCCGCCGATGTCATATCGATTTGTGATGGAGCTGTATGAGGACGGTGGACCAAGAACATACGAATCATGTCGACTCCTCTTACAGAGTTGGTAGCAACGCTACACCGAAACGGCTGCTATGCTTATGAAATTTCGATATTCAGTACGTATGAGAATATGACGCAAAATATCAAATGGGCGGTGGGGTGGCACCATTCATTGTATATTAAAAAAAAATTTCAATAAAATTTTTGATGCAATTTTTTGTTATAGGATATTGTAGCCTCGAAAAATATTCGGTGGAGTGCATAGAAAAATACTGTTAACACTTTGACTCTTGGGATGACGTATACTCTATCTGCCAGTTGACAAATAGAAGTTTCCTAGTCTTGCCCATCCTACATTTCAAATGACTTCAAAATGTTTGGAACAATGGAAAAGGCGGCAAATATTGTACTTAACAAAACAAGACTAAGATCTTTAGCATGCATTAAGTAGAAAAGAAAATACAGACCGCTTGATATTGTGAGAACGTAAAAAATCGTGTTGTATGGGTCTATATGTTATGTGCTTGTCAGTTACTAAGTTCCTGCAAAATCTGGATGGGAATGTGGGCGTGGTCCCGTAAATGCGATACCATAAAAAACCAAAACATTTGGTCCGACAATTTGCAAATAATTGAACAAGGTAAGTAGGCTATATCTACAATTCGGAGCTCATGAAAAAATGGGCAGTGGAGCGTGGCAACCTAATACAAATGAAAAAAAAATTATTCATGTCTTTGGAAATAATTGAACTTGACAATTGATATTTGGTGTATGTACATGACCCAGACAGCAAGGCAGGGCAGTTCAGCTAGTTATGATATAATTTATGGGTCTCGTCCTTTAAATGATTAAAATTTTGTAAAAAAAAAGGTATTAACTTGGCTCATATTCTAAGCTTGATTCAAAACTTTCATTAAGTATTAGTAAAAAAAATTTTATAAAAATTAAAAAAAAAAATAAAATTAATGTTTTTTTGCTATTTTTCGGTATTTCTGACTCACTGAGAATGGTTTAGATCTTCATATATTTGTCATTAAATCTAATAATATAAATTTCTAATAAAGAAAATTCTAAAAACTTGTAATTACTTCTTGTAAAAACATTATAAATTTTGTACAACTACTTATTTAAGTCACTGTTATTGGGTATTTCGTTTAATGTAAATGTTATTGCTGCTTAAAGAACTTGTACGACTGCCACCGTATGTCTGCTGCCACAATGAATAATGTTGATTCAATGAATGAGCGAATGAATGAGTGAATGACTTAAAAAGACCTAGCAGCACAGTTGAGAAACCATTTATAGTTGAATATTTATTCAATACATTTTGATTATGATTTTGTGTGAATACTCATTGCTCAAGTGATGACAAATCAAGGAAACGTTGAGCACGAAGGAAAAGTTGACATAACTGAATGACTGACAGACAGACAGACTGGTTGACAGATGACAGACAGACAGACAGACTGCAAACGAGTGGCAAATGTCTTTTGTCTGATTGCATTTGAGTGGCTTTCCTCCACGCTGCAATAACAGAAAGTGGCACTTGCATAAAACGTTAATATAAATACGAAAGCAAATTTATGCAGATTTCTTGTTAAATGTTCACTTTTCTATGCAGTTTACAGTTTCATATTCGTTCCACTCATTTTATAACTCAATCAATGCCTTTTGGCCTTTTGTATAAAGCGCGACAAACGACAACGATGACGACGATGACAACAGCACAGAACAAAACAAAGCATATGCAAATATTTGCCAAATGCCAATTGGGAATAACTCTTGGACATGTACAACAGAATAACAAAAACAACAACAACAGCAACGATTTAGTACTCTATAGACAAACTCATCTCATCGATAGCATTGAAGAGTCAAATGCAAAACAAATGCACACAAATGAATCGCTGCCATCACCACCAACAACCAACGCCAGCATCGAAAGGGCATACATATGAACATATAATGTATATGAATGGTCCAACATTGTGCTTGGACTGGACTATGTCCCCATCGACAGCATTGACAATTATCGTTTGCAATCAGTTGGCAATTGTTAATAAATGTTCAGCAATTTCCAATTTGAATTTTCGGTTTTTCGGCATAAAACTGATAAAAGGGTTACGTCGTACTCGTATAAAGTGGTAAATGCAAGTAGGATGTGCATGAGACTTCAATGGATGTGTGTGTGGGAGCAGTGACAAAATCAGAAATTTATGCGTTTTAAAGACATACTTTATGCAATGAAATGTAGAAAGGCTTAAAGTACAGTTAACCATCACCATAAAAACCTGATATAGCAAGCAAGTGTTTAGAGCGAAAGTGGAGGCTCAAGTAAGTCATGACACATTTCCATCGTTAGCACAGAGTAAGTGGGAACATGGTAGGCCCTCCTATAAATGGAGATTAAAAGGGTACTACGACTCTTGAGGAGTCTATTGTACCCAAGCCCGGTATTTAGAAATGGCTATTTTAATAGACAGAGAATCCTCTCCGCCTTTTTAATAAGCAGAAGAGTATTCCTAGTCGGGGCGACCCTTTGATTAGAAAAAAGGCGATTAAACAGATTGAATCTGAGGCGAGCCAAAGCTGGACATTCACAGAGAATGTGTGTACTAGTTTCATTGTCCTCCAAGCAGAGTCTACACTTTGACTCTGGGGACAAACCAATTCTGTTAAGATATTCTGTTAAAATATCTCAATCTTTTATAACCGGTGAGGTGGCCAGTTAGCAACCTGAGGTCATGAAGACTGAGATATACTACAACATAATTTTTTGGGTAGATAGGGCGAGCCAATTGGTTAGCTTGCCGTAGGCCCGGTTATTGAACCCAATATTGTCGAAGAGATTCTGTGGAGAACCTTTCGATTATGCGTAATGCTGAGGCCCAGCTGAGCCCGCAGAAAGGCTCCGGACCAATAAAGGGCGAGGAGGAGCCAGACCTGGCGAGTTTATCAGTGGCTTCGTTGCCGTCAATACCCCTGTGTCCAGAGACCCAGCAGAATAGTGACTTTACGACCCTGAGAGAGGAGTTGAAGTGCATCATAGCACTGAAGAACTAACTTTGATGAAAAGGTCCAAGAAGTTAGTGCGTTAATTGTGGGGGTGGCCATCACACCCCCACAAAATATAAAAAAACGTATGCTTCTCTTAAAAAGAAGCACGAATGTTTTAAACGAGTTCACACTGTAGTCACTCTTAGTTCAATCGAATCATTAAATGACACAGAACCTTGAATATTCTTTCTCTTTTGCTCTTTCTATAACTTCAGTATTTTGTTTTGCTCAATACGACCATAATCCGCAGGGTATTCCATTCATCAAAGTATGCAAATCAGTTATGAATGCATGCACGCACGCACGCACGTACACAGATACAAACATATTGATGAGGTAGCAGCTGCATTTCAATTGAAAAGCCCACAGCGTGTGCTTGCTCCATCACTATTGCATCTTTTTGCACTCATTCTCCATCTTAACAATTCATTATGTATTTTACCCATCACTCTTGCATCTTTGTTGGCTTATATGTCTCATAACTGCTCATTATTATTACATTTGTTCTTGTTGTTGTTCTACTCTCCTGGCAATAACGGTTTACTAATTAATTGTTATTGTGTTTGGCTACTTGCAATTTCTACTCCTTTGCTTTGTTCGTTTTCTTGGCATCTTATTGCCAACTCAACTCCCTTTCAACATGGAGCGCACAAAAGTGCTTATTGCATTATTATTGTTATTATTATTATTCTTCTTTCTCTTCTATCTTTTTTATTGTTCACGCAAAACCATTTAATTTAATGTAATGTCTTTATTCACCCAAAATCTTCTTTTTTTATGTTTAAAGTCGAAAAACTTCTTAAAAGGTTTTATATGAAAAATTGTAAAAATGAAAATATCATTGTACACAAGGCAAACTATGGGCTGAACTTTGATAACAATTTTAAAGTCATTACATAATATTTAATTTTGTGGAATCTTTTTTATGTCTCTTATATTTTTCTTCTCTTAGATTCTATCGTAGTTTTAAATATAGAAGTTTGGCAAAGAAGATCAAGATTGAACCATATTATATCTGTAAAACACGTTGAGACTCTCAATTGAGTCCCATATAGGCTGAGGACGTCCCTATAAGCTCGTACATAATTTCTCCAAGCCTATGCAACACAATGTTAGATTTTCTATACTCTGCTTGTTCTTCTTATACTCTCCTTGTTAAGCTTCTGCCAAAAGGCAAATGAGAACCTTACTTTTTCCCCTCTTCAGGCCCACGAATATTATTCAATCGCCTTATTGATCGCATGGTTATCTTTGCAACAAGGGATTGATGGTGAAGTGTGCTCATCTGTCATTTCATCAGAAAACCATTTCAGGTAGCTAACGCCCTCACTCCGGTTACAGAATACAGGCACGGTCTGATCAGAGTTCTGTCTTTTCCTTTCCGTTGTTCAGTATGCCATAATCCTCGTTTTACTGGTCTCCATTTCAAAGGAGAACAACCCGTCAACCTGAAAAGGTTAGCAACAATAGGATAACTCTTTTATCACCTAAAATATAGAATTCCCATAAATTGCATTTTACAAAAAGCCCGGAGAAGGCTGTTGTGAATATTCCATTCGCCATTAGATATTATCTAGGCTGTTTGATGTATATATTTTTATTTTTATTTGCAATTTAACTTGTAGCATTCCAATTTCCCAAATTATTAAATCAGACCATGCATTTCTGAGGTCCTTGGAACATTTTATTAATTTGCAAATTACGGAATTTGAAGTTGAATGCAACAACGAAAATTACAAGAAAAACTTTGTTAATAAGCAGTAAAACAACAATGAATCGACCCATATACTCGTAAAAAGTAGGTATAAATCAAAAAACCCGCTTTGAAATTTGCCAAAAAATAAGAAAAAGAAAAAAAACGTTCGGTAAAATTATTAATAATGACTTTATTTGCCTTTTGCTTTGTTATCACTTACACATTTATTGCATCTCACTCACACTTATTGCAAAATTGACCACAGCGCAATTCGGTAGCCAAACGTGCTGACAAAGAAGTCGACCAAGTCATTGGCTTCAGCTGTGCTCTGCAGTGCAATGCTGCTATCCGCACTGAAGCGATAATGTAATCATACACTGCCACCCCACCCATTCCTCACTCCGCATAATCAACAAGCACAGTGCAACGTCTTCATTTTGACTTTTCGTTGTTGTTGCGGTTTTGTTATGTGCATCGTGTACCTGGACCGAAGATGTGCACGAAGTCGAAGATCCAGTTAAGAAATTGCAAGTCGTTTTGTGCAACGTAGTTGTTGTTGTTATGTTTATTTCTTTGTGCTTTTGATTGCATTTCTTGTTTGACTTTGCCGTAAGCAGTTAAATTGTTTTTGCTTTTGCACATATGTAACGGTTGCTTTGTTTTTTTAATACCCTTCACGAAACCCTTTAAATAACTACAAAAATTAAAAAAAAATTAATTAACCTAGCTGCTCTATTTAAAATATAATAAAGACTTTTTATATATATATATTTAAATTTGTTCCTAATTTGGGAGACACCTAAGCAGAAGCCCCTTCATTTTGTTGTACTTTGCTTTGAGTATTAGATGGGCGAGGGACTCAATATTTTATCCAGATTCCTTTCATCCCACCGACCATTCTGCGTTTTTTCAAAGATTTCCCGGAGGGTCCCATAGGTCTTGACTTTTTTCAACCTTTTTATAATATGTATTATAATATTATAATTTAGTAATAAATATGTATACTAGCAAGTACCCGCGACTTTGCTCTTTTTTTTTTTTTTTTTTGCTTCTCATTGGTGGCTAAATATAAATTGTTCAAAAAATGTGGGTTAAAATTTTGGAAATCCCCTAAACACGACTAACCATCATTCAAATGCGCCCAGTTTCAAGTCTCTAAGTTTATTCAATCCAAATGTATGACTTTTTTTCAAGGCTCTCATTAGGCCCCAGGTCAAAATTTTCAAAATTACCGTCTAAGTACTCACCTGTAATAAAAATAAAAAAAATTGGTAAAAAAATCTGTATTGGGTTCACATATGGGTCCCAGGTCCAAATTCCTGAAATCCCTTGATCACCTTGAACGCCAAAAATTTTGTTTAACCTTCTTCCAAATGAGCCCTGTTTCAAGTCACTACGTCTATTCATTCCAAAGATATGTCTTTTTTTCGGTTTCAAGGACCCCATTAGGCCCCGGGTCAAAACTTTCAAAGTTTTTTCCTTTCTGAAAACATATATGATGAGAGCAACAAAACAAAACAAAAAGTTCAAACCGGTCGAGTCATTCTCGAGTTTAAGCGTTGTTAATGCACAGCTATTCATTTTTATATATGAATATAGAAGATTACATGTAGACTTTCAAAATCTGTACTTGCAGAGCAACAGGGTATTAAGTTTGTGCAAATGTAAGAACAGATTGAAGAAGGCAGTACATATTCCAAAAAGTATACATATTTTTGATCAGCATCAGTAGCTAAGTCGAAGCATCCATCTGTCATATTAACCGACTATGCCGGGGACTATAAGGCATAAAGTCACCAAACTTGAAACTTTGCTTCTGTAGAGCCATCGAGAAGTCAGTAATATGTAATTTTTATCCATAGCTATTAAGAGGATTAGCTCCCATTCTAAAATTTGTATTCTTGTTCTTAATCTTAATCTAAAGTAGAATTCCTCGTTATAAATTTTTTACACCTGAATTTTGATTTAGCTTTTATTTTCGGAATTGTAAGGGCAAGACAAAAATTCTGTTCCTACTTTAAATTTTAAAATTATTTTCCCTAACGCTCATCCTGGCATTTTTCACAACTATTCCTAGGGTCTCATGTTCCACGCTCCTCTCTAATTGTATGTTCACTGATGGAACTAATTCCTCGATGTCACGATAAAACTAATGAACATCATAAGACCATAGAATCCGAAGAAAGAAATTTGTTAAAAATCTTGTACGCTGTAATAACGAAATACTGTGCAGAGTATATTATATTTGGCAACTTGAATATAATGCTTTCTGGTTTCTCATTGATGTTGTTCTTGTTGTTGTCATTGTAGCATTTGTTAACAACTTCATTTCATTTGCAGAACATTTAGACCTTTGTTGAAGTTGTCCATAGTCGGCTGCTCTTTGGTCAGGTTGCCTAATTACAGGGTGCGTGTATTGCGTATGCTTTGGTATGCATGCGTGTGTCTCTGTGTATCTGCAAAACTATCCTTTCTGGTCTGCTGCTTGAAAAAATTATGTAAAAATTTCTCAAATTAAGACATCAATTTTAATGAGCACCAACATCAACAATAACACAAATGGGCGTGGCATACTGGCGAGTTTGAAAAAAAAAAAAAGAAACAACAAAATATAACCCGAAAAGGGAATAAAAATTCAGAGCAGTGCTTGAATTTTTTGTATTGGTAAAGTTCCGGCAGGTGTTTGAGTAACATTTTCTTCTTTTGTGCGGCAGCTGCACTCGCTTGGGGACCTTACCTTTTTGTTCGCTAACTAAATTTGTAGTAATTAAGTTAATTGTTTTAGACATTTCTTTTTGTGCCTTGAACTAATTTTTATGCGTTTTTAATTGGAAACAATAAAAATTTAAATGTGCCGGAATTTACATATGCAAGAACTGTCATTGATGGTTGCATTTAACAGCAGCAAGGATAATATTGAGCGTTAGCCAGGACAAGAGCGGCGTCAAAATGGCGCATAGCTAAAACAACAACACAAATACTGTACAAGAAAGTTGACAAAAGGATTTAATATTTAATCGCAAAAGATACTCAGCTGCGCTTTTAACTAGGCAAGCATGCCTCAAGGGAAAGGACTTAAAAGAGAGAGAGAGAGGAAAAGAGATGCTTGATGAGTTTAGTGCAAACAAAATCTGCAATAACAACAACAACAACAAAAAGGCGAAAAACACTTGACAAGATTTACGCAGCAGCGCTGATTTTGATGCGTCTATACTGAGTCGGTAGGTACGAGTATGTAGAGTCCTTTTTATCAGCGTTGCTATCAAGATTGATTATTGTCAAGACGACAACAACAACGATGACGATGACGACAAGGACTATAGCAAGGACAACGATGATGACAACATTAACTGATAAAAAGTAAGCATGGCAAAGGATTAACTTTATGCGGCATCTGCGGCAGGAAGTAAAGAAGCGCCGCGCCAGTTAGACGTCTGCTAACGTCGGCTAACTGCCTTGGCACGCGACTTTGTGCAAATAAAAACGCATGCCTTGGCAAAAGGAAAACTCAAAGGATGCGTCTCGCAGCAAATGCTGAGGGTGCATTTACAAAAAGGGTAAATTGTGCCGCATGTATGCATATAAGATACGCAAAGTATGGCTTCTTCTTCTTCTTGCTTCGTGAGGTTAAGTGTTTGTGCACTTAAGCGGTTTATAGCAGGTCCTTCAAAGGCTTTAACTTGGACCTTTAGCTTTCTTTGTGTGTTTGCCGCTCGTGCGTGTAAAATTATTTTAAGCGCAATCAGTGTCGATCTTCATCACTCACTAACTCACTCAACCATATCCACATTCAAGTACATACATACATACACATACATCACTTACTTCTTCAGGTTCCTCCATTTACTTCGGTGTTTGTTCCGTAAATACTGCAAATACTTATCAGACATGCACAACGAGTACAAAAGTAAAAGTTTATTAGACATGCACCAGACGACGTACTACGCAGGATAACATTTGTTTTGCAGTACTTTGTTTGGAATTTGCTTTATGTTTTATTTGTTTATTTGTTTATTTGCATGTTTGCTATTTGTTTTAATTAGAAAAAAACGCAAAATTAAATTTTCTATGCATTTATATTGCGCTAAAGAAAAATTCATTTTATTCAGAGGGGTTAGCGACGAATCCATTGATATGAACTTCAGTTAAATTAAGTGAATTGAGTGAAAATTACCTTTGATAAAAAGAAATCTTTAATATAATCTTTAATTTAAAATTACACTAATTTACTTTACCATATAAACTGTACTGAGCATCGCATATTGAAATTGCTTAGAGACAAAGCTTCGATCTTAAGCAAATTACATATTATTCTGGTGTTCATTTAAAAAATTTTAATAGATTCGGTTTGATATTTACCAAAATTAGAGCAAATAGTTAAAAAAATTGTTTTTTTCAGATCCAAAATTTCAAATGGGTTTTTGCTTGTGCACAATTTTTATACCCTGTTAAGTTTAGGCAAATAATTGTTACATGCAGAATAAGGCAAAAATTAACCCATAAGGTTTATAGTGTGATAATATTCTTCATCAGCCTGAAAAGCTAAGTCGATCTGTCCGTAAAACGAGAACTGGGAACAAGGGAAAACGTTTTAGAACCGAAGCTAAAACACCTGTTACACAACATTTTAATAGTTTATATGTTCACCAAGGTGCTTAGTTTAAATTTCACTATGAATTTGGTCAAATTTGTATAAGGGTTTATGTTATGTTATAACAAATATCTCCCTTCCGCCTTTTTGTCTTTTGAATTTCGCGGATATGTACAAAGCGCTACAGAGCTCGTGTCGGGCAATGCTATACATCATTTGAAAGGTCTTGACATAACCTACAAATCTACGACGCTATGCATGATTAGTTTCTATACTGCGCTTAAAAGTCATACCGTGTAAACATGGAGTTCACTAACGCCGAAATTCGCGCTATTTTGAAGTTTTCCTTCATTAAAGGCAAATCCGCTAGAGAAACGTTCCGGGAGATTAATGGTGTTTTGGGGAATGGTACTCTTTCACTTCGAACCGCGGATGAATGGTTTCGACGATTCAGAGCCAGTGAAAACGACACCATGGATAAGCCAGCCGGCGGAAGACCTATGACGACGAATACCGATCAAATCATGGAAAGCATCGAGTAAGACCGGCATGTGACATCTCGTGACATCGCCCAAGAGATGGGAGCAAGTCACCAAACCATTTTAAACCATCTGCAGAAGGCTGGATACAAAAAAAAACTTCATGTTTGGGTGCCGCAGTATTTGAGGCAAAACAAGAAAAACGTTAACTTCGGTGGAACCGAAGCTTAAATACCCGTCATACGAATTTTTGAATAGTTTATGTGTGATCATCAGTGGCTCAAATACATTTATAAATATACATTCGAAAATAATTACTTTTTCATATATTTGTTCGAAAATAATCTATAAGTTTATATGGGGACTATGGCTAAAAATGGGCGTGGCACCTTGGTTTTGTTATTGGATGTCATAAGAAGTGTTTTTACCCAAATTTGAGTGAATATTTTCATTAATAATACCTATTTTTATACAAAAATTCGAAAATGGGCGGTAAATTTGTATGGGAGCTATAGGTAAAAATGGGCGGGGCAGCTTGGATTTGACATTGGATGACATTAGAAGTATTTTTACCCAAATTGGAGTGACTACATTCATAAATAATAGCTATTTTCATAGAAAAAATCCGAAAAAACGGTAAGTTTGTATGGGGGCTATACCTTAAAATGGGCGTGGCACTTTGATTTTAACACTTGAACTGCTTAGGACTGAGAAAAGCTTAAGTTCCGAGTTTCAGGTCAATATCTTTAAAACTGAGCGAATGAAACGCATACATACAGACAGACGGACGGACGGACGGACAGACGGACATGGCTAGATCGACTCGTCTCGTCGTGCTGATCAAGAATATATATACTTTATAGGGTCTAAGATGTCTCCTTTAATGCGTTACAAACTTTCTGACAAAATGATAATACCCTCCATACTGTGTGTGACGGGCATAAAAACCTTCTGGGCCGAATCAACGCCTGCGATATGCTGCTGAAACGGAACGAACTCGACTCATTTTTTAAAAGCGGATGGTGACTAGAAAAACGCTCGTGGATGAAGGCCGGTGAATCGTCCCAAACAGTGACCAAGCCGAGATTGACGGCCTGGAATGTTTTGCTGTGTGTTTGGTGGGATTGGAGGGGAATCATCCACTATGAGCTGTTCCCATATAGCCGGTCGCTTAATTCTACCATCTACTGCAAACAACTGGACCGCTTGACCAGAAGCGTCCAGAATTGGCCAACATTAAGGGTGTAGTGTTCCACCAGGACAACGCCAGGCCACACACATCTTTGGTGACTCGTCAGAAGCTACGGGAGCTCGGATGGGAGGTTTCATCGCATCCACTATATAGCCCGGACATACCGCCAAGCTCGAAAATGGGCGATAGGTTTGTATGGGGGCTGTACCTAAAAATGTACGTGGCACCATGGACTTGAATTTGGATGACATAATAAAATTTTTTACCCAATACCTATTTTTATACAAAAAATCGAAAATGGGCGGTAGGTTTTTATTGGGGCTATAAATAAAAATGGGAGTGGCACATTTTTTTTTTGACATTGGATGACATAAGAAGTGTTTGTACCCAATTTCGAGTGAATATATTCATAAACAATTCCTATTTTCGTACAAAAATTCAAAAATAGGCGTGGCACCTTGATTCTGAACTACAAACTGCCTAAAACCAAAA
Organism: Leucophenga varia; assembly: GCA_018903435.1. Lineage (NCBI taxonomy): Eukaryota > Metazoa > Arthropoda > Insecta > Diptera > Drosophilidae > Leucophenga > Leucophenga varia. The sequence goes on from JAEIFJ010001047.1 coordinate 137,550, forward strand.
AAAGCTTAATTTTAAAGTTTCATGTTAATATCTTAAAAACATTTTGAGTAAAACGCATCGCAACAGACAGACAGACAGACGAACATGGCTAAATCGATTCGTCTTATCGAACTGATCAAGAATATATTCCCGTATACTAAATGCGTTGCAAACTTTTGGACAAACTGTGTGTAACGGGTAAGAAAAAACGACAGCTACGTTTGGACCGAAGCTTATATACTTGTCACACGTCATTAAACGTGGGTAGAACTTCGTTTTCTACATTTTAGAAATTCGCTCTACTTGTGCTGAGAATCAGGCCTATTCCGCTCATTAAACTTGTTTTTTGAAAATCATATTTTTTGTGGGCTCTTACGAACTACATTAAATATTTTAAACACGAAAAAATAAATAGAACACGTCAAAAGTCCATATCATTTCCCAACTCTACTTCTAAAAACAAGTAAGAAAGATTTTTTTGTAATAATTTTCATTTTTCATTTTTATTGGTCCCGAACCCCACTTCTCTGTATAAAAAAAACTTTTTGACCATTAAAAATCAAATTATTTATAACCCTACTTGTCTTTTTTCGCACTCTTGTACTCTAAACTATTTAAATTTTGCATTTATGCAAAATATTAAATGATATAAAAATTTAACTTTAATAAAGGTCAATGCTTTTATTTCCATAAAAGTGTTTTATTGCTTCAAGTAAATTTTCTTAGAAAGCAAAACCTCAAAGTTTTAAACTACTTACATAAAGTATATTCCACATACTTACATTCAAATATAAAAATATTTCCATAATGCACACACAAGTAATTTTCATATATCTTTCAAAGTAGCTAAAAAGAATCATTTATCTATTTATCTAGATTTTTGGCAAAAAACCGAGATCACGTGTTTACCCTTTTTTTTTCTTTGCAATCTTCTCTAATACAGCTTAAAACATTACCGGGTTAAAAGCACTTTTTATGCCATAAACTAAATCATATTACTACAATAATTCACTACACTTTCACTTCATCAGGCATACTGAAAAATAAAAACAAAATAAAATAATGTATGAAAATAAAAGAGTTGCACAAAAACAAAAAATGATGAAAAAGGACTTTACTCCGCTGCAAAAGTACTTTAGGGCAAAATCTTAGGGAACAGCATGGACAGCGAGCGAGTTCAAGTGGCCAAAAGTATAAAAAAAAAGAAAGAAAGAAATAAACACAAAGCGCCACAGGATGCCCGAAAAGAATGCTCGAAAACAAAAAAAAAAAAATAAAAGAATGAAAGCGAAAAAAATAAAAATAAAGCTCATTTAAAATATTATCACTTCTCCTTTTGAGTCAAAGTGTCAACTTCAAAGCTCTACAAAAATAATTAATATAAATAATTAAAAAAAAAGGAAAATTAAAATTAAAAAAAAAAAAATTTTTTTTTTTCTTTTCGGTGTTGTGTCTAATATTACAAAGAACAGGAAGCAATAACTAATTATATATCAATTTTATGCTTACCCGGGCATCCTCCCGGAAGGCGATTACCGCCAAAAAGGATATTAAATCAACCCCATACAAAGACCCAAGGAAGGTTCCTAAGGAAGGCTCCGTCCCGGTGCCATCGAAAATGGTTGAACAACCACCATCTGGACCACGGAATAGTGACTCTACTGACTCACTAATGGATTTGTCATGTGAGTGGTTTTCTGCATCATCAGCTAACAAAGCCTTGGAACAGCGTGCCAATAAAACTATACTGAAGCGGCAGGCCATAATGGATCCTGCTCCGAATCCTGCTAAGAAAGCTGACCTTCAAAATATATCTTCTTACATTGGCACATCCAATTCGTTTGGTATCCTCAGCGAACAGGATGAGCATGACACTATGGAGGATTTTGCAAGTCTTTCTAATGAAGACAACGATGCCGGAGGTGCAACTGTTGCCCATCCAATTTATCCGAAAACTCCTAAGCCACCACCGATTTTTGTAGATGGTATAACAAATGTTACTGGTCTACGTATTTCCCTCAACTCGGTGACTCCTACTGGAAACTTTTACCATTAAGATTAATGGACCCAGCACTGTAAGAATAATGGCTACAACAGTGGATGCATATCGAAACATTGTTCAATATTTCGAAAAGGAAAACATACCTTTTCATTCTTTACCAGTTAAAAACAAGAGCGTGCCTTACTGAGTGGTAATCAGGGGTCTAAGCTCTTCCACACAATCAGAAGAAATAATAGACCAGCTTGCTGATCTAGGCCATACTGTGCGAAATTTGCACAATCCGAAAAATCGAAAAAGATGGAGCATTAATGGACATGTTTTTCATAGAACTTGAGCCACGTTCAAATAATAAGGAAATCTATGAAATAAAAAAGTTTTGTCAGCAGATTGTGAAGGTTGAACCTCCTCGCCGTCGTGTGGACCTTCCGCAATGTCATAGATGCCAGGAGTATGGTCATACACAGAAATACTGCAAAAAGCAATATAGATGTGTAAAGTGTGGTAAAAATCATGAAACGGGAAAGGGTGTGATAAACCAGCAACATCTCCGGCAAAATGTGCGCTGTGCAATGATGAGCATACGGCCAATTACAAGGGATGTGCCGTATATAAACACTTAATGGAGAAGCGTGTATCAAAGACTCACAACCAAACAAACATATTACTGCTGCTGCACATCACAATATTCAAGAATCATACCAGCAAAAAAGTGCCTCTCATTCTTATGCCTATGTGGCCAGTGAATTTCCTGCATTGCAACAACACCGGCTACGTTCTTCACAACAACAAGAAAACGCAACATATCCAAGTAAAACTGCTAATGGTGTGGACGAAATGTATCAATTAATCTCCAAAAGTTTGATAAGTTTACTGAGTTGCAGAGTCAAACAAATAATATGCTCGCTAAATTGATGGACATGCAAATGCAGCTTATGTCCATTCTTTCTGCCCTGGTGGCGAAAAAATGAATCTACGTATGGGAGTCTGGAATGCTGATGGTCTTGTGCACCATGCCAATGAACTTGAGGTGTTCATCCAAACACATGGTATTAATGTGATGTTACTCAGCGAAACTCATTTTACATCCAGATCCTACTATAAAATGATAGGCTTTGAAATATATTCTGCCAATCATCCAGACGATAGAAGTACTGGTGGAGCTGCGATTCTTATAAAATCTAACATAAACCACTTTCCAGTTTACACTGCGCGTTATCCTTCTTTTCAATGTGTTGGGGTTAAAGTAAACACGGATCGTGGAGACATTGTATTGGCGTCAATTTACGCCCACCAAATTTTGTTTGGAGATCGACTGAATTTAAAGATATTTTTGACGAGCTGGGAACAAGATTTTTGATTGCTGGAGATTGGAATGCAAAACATCGTCTATGGGGAGCTAGCCGTGCCTGCTCAAGAGGAAACACTTTATTTGGATTTCGTGGCGAATTCAAATATGCAGACATTGGCCTCTGGTTCGCCTACACACTTTCCATATAGCAACAGAACTCCCAGTGCAATCGATTTTGCAATTTATGCAGGTATTTCATCAAGCTTGGCTATCACTAGTATGGCAGAACTAAGCTCAGATCATATCCCATTGATAATTGATTTTGCTGTCGGCGCACAATGTTTGCATTCCAAACCAAAACTATTGCCATCTTATGCAAATATAAATCGGTTCAAATTAAGATTAGGGCAGCTTGTAAATCTTAACATGGAGATTGAAAGTGCTGAAGACATTGATGACGCTGTTGAACTGTTTCTACGCAATATCTATAAAGCTGCGGACTTTGCAACTTTTGAACAACGCCAGCCTCGCCCAAATACACAACACCAGCCACTTTTAACACATGAGATTCTTGAACTTGTGAGGCTTAAGCGCAGACTAAGGCGACGGTATATGCGAACCCGAGATGAACTGGATAAGAGAGCTTGGAAAAGGGCTGCAGCTGTTTTGCGAAAAGTGTTGTTCGAAGCTAAAAGCGACTTCTTCGATAATATGCTCCGCAATGCAGACCCAGACAAGCCATACGGTTATAACATGTGGAGATTCACAAGCAAAATAAAGAGACAGCCATTGCGTAACACTTCGCTCAGAATGCAAAACGGTGAGTGGTGCCGTTCTGTGGAGGAGAAGGCCGAAACATTTGCAGATGATCTGGAAAATCGTTTTAAACCATTAGATTTGGCTTTACATTCAGATGTATGCTCCACATTGGAACAGCTATCACTTCCCTGCTCACACACCGAAAATATTAGACATGTCACAATCGAGGAAGTTAACCAGCAAATAAAGGCGCTAAAACCGCGGAAATCTCCAGGTTACGACGGCATTGACAATAGGACTATCAAGGCACTGCCATTACAAGGAATACTTTTCCTAGTAATGTTATTTAATGCCATACTGAGAATTGGTCATTTTCCATCTCAATGGAAATATGCCATAATAACAATGTTACTAAAGCCGGGCAAGCCTGAAGGTCAAGTTGATTCCATATAGACCTATAAGTTTGCTGCCTACATTTTCAAAAATATTTGAAAGAATATTTTTAGAGAGAATTCTCGTTATATTAAATGAGCGAAGTATTATTCCTGCATTCCAGTTTGGCTTCAGGCACCAACATGGCACTCCAGAACAAGTTCATAGAGTTGTACATCACATCCTAGACGCTTATGAAGAGAAGCGTTACAGTTCCGCTGTTTTCTTGGACGTGCAGCAGGCGTTTGACCGCGTGTGGCATGAGGGATTGTTGCAAAAATCAGAACGTACTTACCTTCAGCTCATTTTCTCCTCCTAAAGTCTTTCTTATCTGGTCGGTGTTTCCAAGTAGCTATAAAGGATGTTAACTCGACGATACGGCCAATTCGTGCTGGAGTACCTCCCAAGGTAGTGTGCTGAGCCCAACTCTTTACTCTCTATATACTGCAGACATGCCTAAACCGGTGGGCGATCACATGTTGTTGGCTACGTATGCTGACGATACGGTAATTATGGCTAATTCAAGTTGCCCTGTTGAAGCTTCAGAAAACCTTCAAGATTATTTAGACCGTTTTCTCATTTGGGCTAATCGTTGGAACATTAAAATAAATAGCTCAAAATCTTCTCACTGCACCTTTCACGCTGAAAAAAGGCACATGCCCCGCAATCACATTCAACAGCACAATTATACCTCAGGCCAACTTCGTTAAATACTTGGGGATGGTATTGGACAAACGACTTACTTGGAACAAACACATAACAATGATAATCGGTACTTGCCGATCTAAACTGAAAAAACTTAACTGGCTTCACGTCCATCGAGTAAACTGCGCCTAAGCAATAAGTTGCTCATATATAAATGGTTATTGCGCCATCTTGGAGATATGGACTACAAATATGGGGCACCGCTTCTAAAACACAAATTGAACGTGTACTAACAATGCAAAATAAAACTTTGCGCTATATCTGCAATGCGCCGTGGTATGTTCACAACACAGTCATAAGAAAAGACTTAAATGTACCATCAGTCTTTGATGAAATAAATCGACACAGCTCCAGGTATAATGATCGTCTACGTGATCACATTAACCCATTGGCTTCCCGCCCGCGTCAACACATGCAGAAGGCGCCTTAAGAGACTCCACCCAGATGATCTACCTACGCGGCAATAGACTCTAATAGTGACACAACTTTTATACTTAAAACTATTACTTTAACGTCACGTTTTTAGATTTCATAAATATGTTTAAAGTTTCTTCAGTGAAATGCTCAACATAAATAAATAATAATAAAAAAAAAAAAAAATAAAAAAAAAATAAAATATTATTATGCAAATTTTATTATTTCTCTATGATAAACTGAGGCAAAAAGTATGAAAATTGAATGAGAGAATGAGGCATTGAAGCAGAAAAGTTTTAAAGAAAATGCTGCTGCGCGTATGAAGTATTTGAGTGAAATATTTATAAAAAAATGTTTTTTGTAGCGGGGCACTGAAAATAGTTTAAGCTTGAATGCAAAAAAACAAAAAAGTATGGTTGCTTGGTAGGGAGTTAAGTATAAACAAGCAAGAACGTTAACTTCGGAAGCACCGAAGCTCAAATACCCGCCACACGAAACTTTATTAATTTTCTTGAAAAAATAAAAAAATTTAAGGTGAGTTTGTATGGGACTATATGTTATAGTGGCTCGATCCTTGTCATATCGGAAGCATATTCATAGAATAACAGTAGAAGTGATTTTATACAGATTGGAGTGAATATATCCATAAATAAGAACTATTTTCATACAAAATCTGAAAAATGGGCGCTTGGTATGTATGGGGGCCATATCAAAAAATGGGCGTGGCACCTTTCTTTTGAAATTGGATGTCATTAAACTGCTTTTATCCATATTTGTTGTAAATACATTTACAAATAATAACAATTTTCATACAAAAATCGAAAAAAATGGCAAGTTTGCATGGGGGCTATATCTAAAAATGGGCGTGGCACCTTTCTTCTGATATTGGATGGATGGACATTGGATTAAAAGTGTTTTTACCCGATTTGTAGTCAAAACATTCATAAATACTAACTATTTTCATACAAAAAAATTGAAAAAATGGAAAGTTTGTATGGGGGCTATATCTAAAAGTGGGCGTGGCACCTTGGTTTTGCCATACAAACTGCCTAGGAACACAAAAGCTTAAGTTTAAAGTTTCAGGTCAATATCTTTAAAACTTTCCGAGAAATACGCATTGCAACAGACGGACGGACAGACAGACAGACAGACGGACATGGCTAAATCGATTCGTCTCGTCGAGCTGATCAATAATATATATACTTTATGGGGTCTCCGATGCCTCCGTTAATGCGTTACAAACTTTCCGACAAACTGATAATACCCTTCACACTATGTGTGGCGGGTATAAAAAGGACAATAAGCGAAAAAGGACTATACGGAAAGAAGTAAGCCAACTTATGATACTTGTTATGGTTTGAGTTACTATTGTATGTATTTTTTTGTTGTTTTATTATTATTATTATCATTTTTTTTGACTCGACTGGAGGTTTGTTCATAAGTTTTCAATTTGTTTTTTTTTAATCTTTACATTTTTACCCTCAAGTGATTCTGGTCTAGCAAGAGAATTCTGAGTTGCTTGCATGGCTTGTCTTTTATTTGATAATCGCACAATAACTCATTCTACTACAGCACCGACTGCACGATCATTCAGTCAGAAGAACACGTCCTCGTGTGTCAACGAATTCTTGCAGTTTCTCTCTAACTCATATTGAAGGGGTCTCCTGCATTTGAGTCTCTATCCGCTGCGGTGCGTGAGGCTCTTCCGCTGTTTCCGGCGCGGCAGTTTGGGGCTTATTGCCCTTCAGACTCAGCTTCAGGTGGCTGAAACGATAGGCCGTAACCCCATTTTGTTTTCATTTAAGGCCTTAAATGATTCACTTTCATCAACTGCAATCGCGATGTAAATATTCCTTGAAACGTTCACTAAAACCCCAAAAAACCCTGTTTAGTCGGTTCTGCGCTCCAATACTCGTGGAACTTTCTCATTTGCAAGATTGGCATCTGGGGAAAAAACCCACGACCAGGTGTGAGCTGGGGTTCTGAAACTGATTTTGGCCCTAATATGAAAACTATGTCCCGAACCCAGGCTACCATGTCTGCATTCGAACAGACAAAAAGAAGCCACCCAGTTCATGTGATACATCCTTCGAACTACGGCTTTACCTCCTCTGTCGGCTGCTCGATGGTGGCATCGATTGTAGCCTCTTACAAAAGTTCCATCTGATCTACTACAAGGAGGCTGTTTGTTGTAGTCGAAAAAAAAACAAGTTTAACGCTACTCGCACCCCGACTATAAATGGCTTTCACTGTGCCATGAGCAGTCCTAGTTTTCTTCCTGGTATGAATCCCTGGAGAGGTCTTCTTTAGCTAACTGTCTTGATGGTCCGCCCATCTGTTGCTTTGGCATACCCTATAGCCTGAGCACTTACGTAGCCGTTCGCTAGTGATTGTTTAAAGCGACGTCGTTCCTTCGAAATGAAGGTAGTAAAGCCCGGCTTTACCGTTATTATTATCTGAGGTGAGAGAAGAAGGCACATCTACAATCGTTCTGTCAGACTCGGAATCTGAGAATATAAGTTCCTCGGTGACTTCATTGCTGACTTCCTGATGAGAATCTGGTCCGAAGAGAGCATCCAATGATACTGGAGTTCATTCAATGGACGCACCCATAGCAGTCTGTCCACAGTTTGATGCATTTGGAGTCGCATCTGACGCATTTTTTTTTGTCCATGAAAATAAGTATTTTTAAAACGGGAAAGTAAGTCAATCTGTGTCAGAGCACCGTTAACACATTAAGTCCACATGAAACTGGAGAGCGTCAGGTATCCAGAGTTCGCATATTAGCGGCTAGATTCTTCTATCCATTCATCCGTCGGCATATGCTGTTCCACCTTGGATTAGGTGTTTTGTTATAGGTTAGGTAAACACACTATTTTGAATATTTAGTTAAACAAAAATGAATCAGAAACATTTTGAACAAACCTCTTGAAAAAAAATAAAACTTTAGAAGGCCGCCAAGGGTGCGGTACTTAAACCCAAAAATTCATTGCAAGTCTTTGGAATTTTTATGAGCTTGCGCTTTTAAACAAATGAACTGTACACTTGAACGCAGGTTGTTGGTTATACATATCCTATATGGACTGTATAAGAGCAGGATCTAACTACATACATATGCAGTGTATTAGTGGCCAAAAGTAAGCATGATATTCTTTTTCACTGTCCGTCTGTCTTTATGTATGTCTATGTTTGTTTTATGCAAAATAAGTGTCCACAAAAACTGCCGCATAAATGAAATATTTCAAATATATGAAATGTATATGGCATGAGTTGTTGTTGTTGTGTATATTCTGATATATAATTTTAATGAGCAAGGATTACAGTGTCTCATATTTACATATAAACTGCGACGTCTGGCATATTTGGATATAACCAAAAAAAAAAAAATTACAGACTAGTTTTCCCTTTCTACTCAAAAAATCATTAAAATAAATATGTAAAAGGACAAAACAAAAAGTGAGAAAGGACAGGACATCAGCATACTATAAAAGCGCATTAGACTGCGTCACTAATCCATTTGTATGCAGTATGCCATTTTATTTTACATGCGAGCTCGTGCCTTGTGCTTTGTTTTTTTCTGCTCAATAAATTTGGGTTTCCTTTGACAGGACACATACATACAAGCTGTCTCTCTATTTATATGTCTGCTTTTAATTTGGTTTATTAAACGGTTTTAATGCGTTTAACCCTTAGGCATCGGGCAAGAGATAGCAGCAAAGGATCTTCTGTAGGGGTAACAGCTTAAGTCATTTAAATAACTTTGTAATGGCATCAATGTCGCATTGAATTTGGTAACAACTTATTTAAATATATTTCCTATTTATGCATATTTGTTTTTCTATTTTTTTCCATTTTCGTCCTGAACGTGCACAAATCCTGTGTAACATGAAAATTGCATTTGATGCGTTTCGGTTTCGTCGTCCATTAAATGTTGTCAAATTTGTTTTTTGTTTTGTTTTTTTCCTTTGCTAATAGAGTTACAATACAGCATATGAGCAGATTTGAAAGGACTCACTCCCCTTTTCTACATATATCGCCCTCTTCTTTGCTCTATCAGCTTTTTTTTTTTTTTTTTCTTTTTGCCTTTTGTCTATTTATGCAGTTTACCGCGAAATAGGATTAAGTGCTTATGTAAAGGACCCAATCAGAGTGCTACCACATCGTTTTCACAAAATTTTCGCGAAACTGACAAAACGCATTTCCTGTAGTAGAAAAAGTAGTCGCTTCGATGTCCTTAATACCGCCACTGCTGCCATTACTGTTGCTGCTGATGCTGATGACTCTATCAACGTGCCAACACTCATTCAATTGACGTTCACATATGCGTATTTTCCCGTGATATTGCAATTGTTGCGGAAATCTCTTGAAATAAAGCTGAACGTTTTAAATCCGATCACCTTCGATAACAAAAAAAAAAAAAAATAACCAAATAAAAATTTGTTTTAAGTCTTTCACTTTGTATTTAAATGTTTTTTTTTTCTTTATTGCGGCTTTATTTTTTTTAACGCTTGGATTGTTAACTTTAAACGTGTAAAACTGAATAGGAAAAATTTACTTTAAAATTGTTTGAAGAGTAGATTGAATCTTTGCATAATTTTTATATCCAAATAACTCTGTTCCTATACTTTTAGACACCTGTTTATTTTATAAGTCCACAAAAAAAAAACATTTTTGAAGTTTTAGACTCTATAATGTAGAGCAAAGTATCTTCCGTAAGATAGAATATTTTCTAGAATTGAAATCGTTGTCAAGGGGCCTTCAAGGCGTCCGAATAGACATTTTTCCGAAGGTTGAAATTGTGCAGCTGAGAAGCAATGCTTGCTCTTTTTGTGCAGCAGATAATCCAATTTACTTGATTTTCGGAATGAAATATGAACAATCTTACATGATACTAGGTGGGGTGAAAAGTAACCTCCATAGCCGCTAGAATGCGCTGCTACTCCAAAAAAAATTATGGTGCCTTTATATTTAGGCAGATTTACCAAATTACAGTGCGATACTGTCCTCAGTTTTTTTTTTGACAGCTGATTGTTCTTGACGTTCTGGACAAAGCGGCGAGGGAAACAAAAAAAAGGTGGGTAAAAATTATGGGGCAAATGCACCGTCAAATTACACCGTCAAATGTTGCCCTCCGACAATAACAAAAAAAAAATACATCAAATACTGTTGGCTGACTGGGAAGTGAAGGTGCGCGAGCTAGCAGATGCCACAAAAATTTGTACTGATCCTACACTCTATATTTTGGGTGAGATTGTGCATATGAAAGAGTAATACTGCCGCTGGATGTCGCACTTGCACACTCCGGACCAAAAACACGAACGCAAGAGCACTTTGAAGAGTGTTTGGACTTGCTGATGCGGAATCGGGTGTCGATTGGTAACTGTTGATGAAACCTGAATACACTAATACACACCACAAAACAGAATGACTGCCCGTCAATGAACTGAAGCCGGCTAGAGTGCTCCGAAGTGGCCGAGGGAGGCTCGTTGGGTCGGAAAGGTTATGGCGACGGTTTTCTGGGTTTGTCATGGCATACTCTTTCGGGAAATACATCGACAAAGAAAGACCATAAAAAGCAAATATTACTGTGCATTTTTGGAGCGATTGAAGGCCAAAATCGCTGCAAAACGGCATCGCATGAAGCGCAAAAGCAACACAACCACGCCTAAAAACCTTATATTGCTTCCACATCCACCGGTTTTCGGAGTACTATTTCTTTCCAAATTTCAAAAGGTCACGCGAGGAATTCACCGACGCCGCGGAGGAGTTTTTTGCAGACCATCTAGAAAACTGATTTTCGAAAGGGATCAAGAAGTTGAAAAACCTCTTGAATAAGTTTATCGAGCTAGAAGGGGGACTACATTGATTAAAATAAAAAAATTTAAAAAACATTTTTTTTCATTTTAATTCCGAAGGATGTGTTCAGCCCACCTACACATTTGGACAGTTACTACAACTTTTCAATAGAAATATTCCATAGCTGTAACCAGACAGCCAACTCAATGAAGTATGCCTGCAACATATCCGGACCAGTTGCTTTTTTAGATGGTTGAAATGTCAGCATAGCTAGTCATTGTCGTAGGAACGCGTACACTTAGGCGTGACTGCTGCTTAACTGGTGTATAGAACCGTTCTCACAACACCGCTCTGTAGAAAACCTGTTACAATAGACCAGATCGAAGATATCACAAATTTAACAACTCGAAAACACTAATTCATTTATGTAAGACGCAAAGGGCGCTAGATTCCCCTAGAAAATTTTTGCAATATGACAAATTAAAAAAAAAAAAATTATAAATAAGATAAGAAAAGATCTAAAACTTATAAATCGTATGGAAGAATCTGACTAAATATAAAAATATGAATTGACCTATTCGGAAAACTTGTTAAAGTTGAAATTGTACAAAATTTATACCAGATGTCTATATATGTCTCTCTTGACAATCAAAATGACGTATACCACAATCCCTTGCTTATAATCGTATCCCAAGAAAGTTATGCCTCCCTACAATTGTTTGACTTAAAGTTTTCAACGTGAGTAAAACAAAAATATCTAATTCCATTGAATATTCAACATTTTAAAGAATATGAAAGATAAAAAGTCAAGTACACTTATGTGCGCTCGAGCTTAAATGAAAGTTGGCAACGCGTAACCACAAATGAGACGCACGCCTTCGCAACTGTTTCGTCCTTTTTACGCCTGCTCAGCAACATTGTTACGCTTTGTAATTTTTGATGTATTTAATTTATCATGCGCATATATCTATCTCTTTTGCACTTTATAATACACGTTTAGTTGGCAACACTTGACGCTGTAAACTTGGCTCCTAATGCCACAAACAGTTTTGTTTCTTCCCGTTATGAAGGAGCAACTTGTTGTACAAATTTTGTGGTCCATTTTGCAAATTATGATGAAACAAAAGAAAAAAAATAAAAATAAAAAAAAATCCTTGGCAAGGCAACATGCAGCCATGATAAAAAAAAATTAAATAACGTAAAGTAAAAAAGAAATGTATTTGCTTGATGTTTTATGCTTAAATCATAAATTAAGCACATTTCTTCTCATACTTTGCTTGCTATATCTTCTCTAAATCTCAAAAGACATTCATATTTGCTACTAAACATGTTTGCCTGGATTTATTATATTTTATTTTCATTTCGCATTCAATTTAAATTCAAGATTTATTATTGCTCTTGGCCCTATTTCGTGTATGATTGTATTTCGGAATCTGTTTTTTTTTTTTTTAGACGCGCTGCTGCGTACATTCGCTGAGGCATAAAATTTGAAAATTTCCTTTTTATTAATAACAATAATCATAATATTCGTACTTAAATTGTTGCATATAAAAAAGTTAAATATGAGCTTTCGTTTATGCGTTAATCAAATGTCCTTTTTTTTTTAATACACAGCAGCATATGAAAAAGTTTAATGGAAGGCAGTCAATTTTTTTAAATTTTTATGTTTTACAATTTTGATTACAAATACAATTTCGAAGAATTTGAACTTGTTACAAATGTACTTCATACTCTGATGGTAACATAGGTCGGCACCGAAAATAATTCAAGCATCAGACTAGGCTCATCTTATAGATTTTTCATCGCTGAATTTAAATCTGTGGTGATATAATTAAGCTCAAATTAAAGCTTGAATTTACAAGAGCGGGGACGACAAGTGTTCTTTTAAGCCATATTAGAATTTTTGATCACGTCGCGTTATGTAATTACAGTGCTGCGAAAAGTGTTAAAAAACTAGATTTTTCTCAAAATCCAGACGTGACGGATTTTCACTAACAGATTCGAAATCTGCAGAAGAACTTGTAGCAAAATTTTGTCGACCACATTGGCTCAAAGTTTTTTTTTGGCATAAAGTCGAGTTTTTGATCGAATGCGATAAGCTGATTATGAGAAATAAATTTTTGAAAAATTACTTGCCTTCATTTGTCTGTGATACTTCGTAACTTTGTTCTAATAAATTCCAAAAAATTATGGAAATACAAGGAAAAACGTTAACTTCGGTGGAACGGAAGCTGAAATACCCGTTACACTATACTTCAATAGTTTATATGTTTACCAGGGGCTTAGATTAAATTTCACGATTAATTTGAGCAAATTTGTATGGAGGCTTAATGTTATTTTAGTCCGATCCTTACCATATCGATAGTGTTCACTAAGGCGGACATTGGGATTTATTTTACCAAATTTAAATTGGATTAATTCAGAAAAATAAAAAAATATTTTCATACTAAACTTCAAAAATGGACGGTAGATTTGTCAGGGGACTATATCTGAAAACGGGCGTGGCACCTTGGATTTGACATTTACTCCAAATTGGATAAGAAGTGTTTTTATCCAATTTGGAGTGAATTTATCTCAAATAATACCTATTTTCATACAAAAACTCGAACATGGGCGATAAGTTTGTATGGGGGCTATATCTCAAAATAGGCGTGGTACCTTGATTCTAACATACAAACTAACTAGGACCACAAAAACCTTTAAAAGTTTAAAATTTCATGTCAATATCTTAAAACATTCTGAGATAGCATCGCAACAGATCAGACAGACAAACGGACATGGCTAAATCGATATAATTATATATATTATATATCGATATAATTTATAGGGTCTCCGATGCCTTCTTCAATGCGTTGCAAACTTTCGGACAAACTGAATATACCCGTTTACACTATGTGTAACGGGTATAATAAGATCAAGGTATGTAGTATCTAGTGTATAATGCACCAATCTTGACTGATGCCATCTCCATTAGAGTATCGAAAAACGGCCTACCAAGTACGGTAAACCTTATTCTCCCAAAGGGCTGGGCAGTGACAAAGATAATGTTCTGCTATCTCCTCCTCTTCCTCGTTACGACAGCTCATACAGAAGTTATTTGATGCTACCCCTAGTCGGACGGCATGTCTTCCCACCAGGCAGTGTCCCGTGAGACGTCCAACCATCATGGATAGAGTCTGTCTATTATGGCGCTTGAGTTGAGTTGTTTGTTTTGTGGTATACTTTGGCCCATTTCAAGATATTACATTACTGATTTGTGGTCCACCTAGTCTCTGCCAGTCTGATTATTTCCTTTCACTCGCATTTTCAGAGAGGCCTTAGGAATTCCTATCGAATTCCTATCGGAGGAATATCGGAATTTGTACCTTCTCTGGTAAATCTACCTGCTTCGCAATTACCAAATATTGTATCGTATATCATTATGTATATGCTTTATGTAACTCAATTTTTTATGCAAAAAAAAAAAAAAAAAAACGGCTTCTGGACCATAATACAGTGTAATCTTTAGCTTAGCACCTAAGATAGTCTAAAGAAAATATCTGAATCTCACTCAAATCAGAAAATTATGTTATTTGGCTCCCATACAATACTACTCTAAGTTCACATCTTAGGATGACCAATCGTGCTGCATAAATTCATTATTTTTTTAAAAATTTCGGAACAAGACCAATGTCCCGAAATTCCCGAGTATCTTGCCGATAACTCGCATCAAAGCATTTTTTTACATTCTCCAGCGGGTCACATACTTTTCTAATTGCCATTTCAGGAGTTTAAAAAAAACTTTTTTTTTTTGTGGAATATCAATGCATAAAAAAATAGGAAGCTGAAAGATGCTGAAAAACCACAAATAAATTTTAGACTTTATTTTGTTATTGTTTAAGCATTTTGCGTGGTCAGATCACGTAGCCTGTCACTTCTTAGCTAAATTAAGCGAATATCATCAAGAAATGAAGTAGTTTCAAAGAGACCATACCAAAATGGCCAAAAATGCAATTGAAATCAGACGCATCCGTTTGACATGCACAGTTCGTGTATCCACTTCCGTTATTAGTGCACACAACTCATTCCGACAAAAATAGTAGAAAAAATTCTAACAAATCCTTTCGCTCCTCTATAAGCTTTTCACACAATTTTCAATTGCAACTGAAGACAAGTTGCTGCACAATAATATGCGAACGTGTTTAGCTTACAAAAAATCCTTACGGAAAGCCCTTTGTGCTACTTTGTAGTAGTAGCAGCGATAAACTATTCTTGTCTATTTTGCTGGCCCAAATACAAAGTAAAAATGCGAATAGCATAGTTTCCGTTTCATGATTGATCAGTGCATGTGGCGCTCGCTTATTTGATGAATTATTTTTAAGAATGATAAAATCCGAAACTACTTCAATTGTTGGGGCAGCCAAAAGATGCTTTCACTCAATTATTAATGAACAGCTGCTGCTGCCAATGGCAATTTGTACGTTCAAATTTAATTAAATTGCAGACTTTGTTTGTTTGTTGATGGAGATAACTAAGACAATGCTTGAAATGAGATATTATTTTGTTTGAGATAGAAAGAGCTTCTATATTGCTTTCAGATTTATTACGTTGAAATACTGGTCACATAATAAACAATGCTCTTTATAGTATTTTTTTTTTGTACGAAATTGATTCGCATCAGAAAATTTTAATAAAAGCGCGACAATTAATCAAATATTACTTACGCCAGATGTGCGTCTTTTTGTGGATTTTTTTTGACGTAGTTGATTTCAATATTAATTAAAATTGATGTAACGTAGTATAAGGTGAAGCTTTAGATTAGTATTTAAATTGGCATTCCTAATGATATTCGACTTGGTATTCAATGCTTTGGCTTTACTAATTCAACAGAATTAAAACTAGTGAAGTGATCTGTCAGTCTCTAACCAAATTAAATATACTGACAAAAAGCTTTTCTGGTTTTTATTGGGAAGATTTCGGAGACAGCATATATAATCGGAGGTAGAGATGGACGTGGTATAACGGGACCCACGAGACACGCTAAACATTTGTTTAAAATTTACTGCGGGGAGGAATCAGGAATATACTATAAAAATGGCGATTGGAACAGGATATTTGGGTAACCCCGACATTTCCGAAAATGTAGTCTAATATAAGTTTCGGATTTATGCAGCATGTTTGGCCTTCCGAAGAAATTTAAAGTTTAGATTACGATTGTATTGGAGCCATATAAAATAACAAGAAATAACGCTGAAGTCAAGTATGCTGTACGCAATCTTTATAAACTTTAAGATCGGTTCTATTTTACTACCATACCTCATTGATTTGAATTTTCATACAAAAACTTAAAAAATCGGGCTATACTTCAAATTTTGTTGGTCCTACCCATATTGGTATATTTCATTGGGACTTAGGCATAATTTATACTAAATTTAAACTTCCTAGAATAAGAAACAATGACGTTCTTGTGCAAAAACACAAAATATTGGGGTACATTTGTATCGGGGGTACCCCTTAAAATGAGGTTAGAGAAAAACCCGTTTGTAAGTAGACCGCTTAGGAGACTATAAGTTTCAAATATGGTGGCCTTATCTCTTATAGTCTCCGAGATAATCTTTCTCATGCGGCAGACAGCATGACAAACGGACAGACAGACGGACAGTCAGACAGACATAGCTAGTTCGACTCCACTTCCAATGCTGATCAAGAATATATATACTTTATAGGGTATATCTAGCCTCCTTCTGTCTGTTACATACATTCGCACAAACTTAATATACCCTTTTACCCTTTGGGTACAGGGTATAAAAACAATGGGCTTTTATTTTGTTACTCCCTAAACTTAGGATGGAAAATAATATTGATATTTGTGATTTCCAGAGAGTACAAAATTTTACTTTAGTCTCTTCAGATGCTGTTCAAGAATAAACAAATATACCTAATGGAATGTGTCTCGCCTCCTTTTGCCTGTCTCAAATATTTGAATAGCTTTAATATAACATTTTTCCCTTTGTCTCAAGGGTATAAAACAACTGTAGTACTTTAATAAAAGGCTGGATATAGTTTGGGACCAACGAGATCTATGGGCTATTTTTAGAAAAAAAACCAGGAATGCCTGGCATCGTTTAAAAATTCTGATTTGGATGTGCGGAATCGAATTCACATATTTGATAGTATTTTTGTAGATGCTTTCGAATTTAGCATCAGATTTTAAAATTCAAATTAGCAATCCAATCAAAATTTAAAATTTTTGTTTCAATTTTAAGCAAAAACCTGAAAAAAAAAAATTAAATTGGTTTGTGTAGGGAGAAACGCTCATAATGGGTATAAAAACTCAAGGTTATAAGATTCATCTTAATGAATCTTATCTGTGATTCAAGTCTTGTGGCTCTTTCCTCTATAGTCTTCGAGATAATTTGTTGTAAACAGCGGACAGACAGACAAACGGACATGGCTCCATTAATGCAATATCCATTCGGGTTTGGCATATCTCCTTCTGGCTGTTACATACACTAACTCTCGCATAGTATACAAATAATTCGATATACGGAAATATACCTTCAAATGAGAGATAAATTAAACGCAAACAGTGCCCACGTGCAAAACAGATTTGTTTGAAAATGCGCGTTTTTCTTTTTGAATGAAGAAACACGTTTTTTAATATATTCCTTCTACTTTGGGTTTTGAAAAAAACGCGTTCAGTTTGATTTCTTTTCTCAGTGCATAAAATTAGCTCTTATGTAAAAATGGCGAGTCAAAGTCGATACTAGGTCCTTGTACTACTCGTATTTTTTGCGCTCAATAACATATTCAATAAAATGTTAAACTTCTCTCGATGAATTTTAAAAACAAATTAATTTTTTGAAATGCATTAATCTTTTAGAGTCTGTTTTCACATATTTCATATTATGTATGTAGATATATATAATATTATTGTAATATATCATTAATGCCCTAAGAAACCAAAAACGATTTAAATGAGTTTTATTCATTTTTTTTTTTTTTTTTTTTTTTAATCGTTTTTCAACCACCAAATTTAAGCGACTTAAGCGGGCTTATTATGACACACAACATACTACATGCAGCATGCAACAAAGTGTTATAAATAATTTTTAATAATATGCAACTGAGTGCATGCATGCATTTATGTATCCTTGTTTGTATCCTTTGCATGTCGATACTTTTTAATAAATTTCGGTATTTATGCAATATAAAAAAAAAATGATGAAAATCGGGACATGAATATTTGTGCAGTGAACCTCAATGGTCTCTTTCTCTGGTTGACTTTCATGGAACCGCATTCAATTAACAGACGCCATAAATATCTGAACTGCATAATGCAGCGCAGCTGTACGCAACAGAAGCGTTGTTGAGAATATCAAGTGGAAGTCGTATGTATGAGAAGGTTGTACAGAATATATCCTTTGCTGCACATTATAAAGTTTATTTGAAGTACGTTGACCATTGGCATTGCATATTTACGCCGATGTATTCATAAGAGGCACGGATTAAGTATGAAAAATGTTTCAATAATTTATTATTACCCAAGAGCACAACGACAGAGACAACACAGCTAAAGGATATATCTATATGGATAAAATGAATACAGACAAAGATATCAGCCACAGCAACAGAGTAAAAAAGTTTATGTTTAAAGAAGCGGAATGAGACTTGCACTTGACACTGGCGCAAATTAAACGTTGTTCTAATTACTTTAAGCTGCAGGCACCTTTGTTGACCACCTACTTACTCTGGCTACCAATGTACAAAGGATATCCGCAACTTCCATCATCTACCATATTGGTGCTTCTGTGATTATTATGTTTGCATAGCTTTTGCTCTGGTTTGGTGTGGTAGCACAGTATTCTTAATGTATTGCAGTTCAGGGCCGGAATTTAAGTTGCGGTAATATTTTATGGTAAATGGGATTATTTTAATTTCGTTTTCGTATTTTGAATTAGGTTCCGGTAACTAACTCGACTCTTTGGTACTCTGGTGAGAAATTATTAATCTATAAAAATATATTGTTGAAGCTCATCAGCTTGCTCTGGAAATCTGTTGGACTTCGATGTTAGACTCAGCTAGCCGTCCCCCAGATTTGGATGCCATAGGTCCATATGGGCCTAAGCAGCGCGGTTGTAGAGCAGTACTTTGTTGCAAGTGTGCTCAGATCTCCTACCAGTAGCCAGTTATTTAGCTAACTTCATGTTTGGCTGCTTCCTTTTGGCCTCAAGGTGAGCCTGCCAGTTTAGACGCTTGTCTTGGATGAGGCCCAGGTACCTTGCCTTGTATACCACTGGGAGGAGAGCACCATAATGGCTGACTGGGGTCAGTTGAGCGCTGCCGTGTCGTATGAAGTATATCCACGAAGTTCCATCTCAGCAGCCAAGGTTGCCGCATGTCCAGCTGCCTTTCCACGATTTCAGAGCCCTCCGAGCAGTCCTATGCTGAGTCGATGAAGGCTGTATCATCAGCATAGGAGGCAACAAGGAGCTGCTCTTGTTGAAGCACAACTAGATCAGCAGCTTTTTTGGAATCTCCATGCCAAATGGCCCTCCCCATCATCACAGTCACGCCGAAAGAGGTGCATCTTGAAATTGACTCCCTAAAAACTACAAATAGTTCCGGCTATGACGAAATTGATGCTTTCACCTTAAAGTGTCTCCCGTCGAGAGTGTTGCTGACTAACATCTTCAATAGGATCTTTGACCTATGCCACTTCCCATCTCAATGGAAGTGTGCGGAGATTATTATGATCACGAAACCTAGAAAAGCGGAACCTGAAGTTGCCTTCTACCGTCCAGCCAGTCTGCTGTCGATACTCTCCAAATAATTTGAGGAAATAATTTCGGCTAGAATGTTGCCGTTACTGGAAGAAGGCAATTTGATTCCTGACCATCAATTTGGATTTAGGCGCCATAACGGTACACCTGAGCAATGTTCAAAAATTATCTGCTCCATTGAGGAAAAGAAGTACTCCTCCGCGTTATTTATGAATGTGAAACAGGCGTTCGATCGAGTATGGCAAGCTGTACTACTCTACAAAATCAAGTTCCTGCTTCCGGCTGCATAATACCTAAATTATTTTTGAAATGACAAATTATAAAAAAAATAATTCAGTAAATTCAGAGTGTTGTTCTTCGTTAGCTACACTTTTTGTCATGTTCATCCTCTTGGTCAAGTGAATCCCGCTTACGTCGTATGTGAACGACTGATCAAGTGATGTGAAATAAATAGTCTGGCGAACAGCAGGCAGAAGAGCCCTTCCCACTTGAACGTTCTTAGGTTAGTTTTACAAAAAATGGTCATTTTTTGCTAAATTACATTTTTGTATCTTTCATCCCGTTCTGATCGTTTAGTAGATGGCATCGATCTCCCGAGATGATTTCACTTGACTTCGATTCCACAAAGTACTTTGCAATACCAAGTACCAAGTAAATTTGCATTCAGTTTGAAAACTTGTCATAAGGCGCCCATTCACTTAGCTCCGCTCCTGTTAACGTGAATTCGTGCATGATTATGAGTACATGCTTTAAGGATAATACAGGTTTCATGCATATTATCAATCCATACGCTTGCTATTTTCGAATATTAGCTTGCCATATGCCACAAGCACTCAAGCTCGACTAGCAATTCATACTGGACAACGTGGACAAAACTAATTGCAATATGACATTGCATGCGGCTGATTGCATTTCTTGCACTAAAGTCCTGTAACCAACAAGTACAAAGGTACAAGCGAAATATGGTGTTATTGAATACGCCCTCCCCCAACAAACAACAACAACATACCACAACGTCAGCAATAAGCAACAACAACAACAACAATTTCATAGACATTGACAACGGCATTGGTGGCTTTATGCGCTTGTCATGTTTGACTTCTTGTTTGTCGTCAATGTTCTCAACAACGTTCTCGGACGAAAGCCCTAGGATATCGTAATGCAATGCAGCATTTGACAAGCTGCAAACATGTTATTTAGACTCACACACACACAAACACACATACGAACCGACTGCGCCTACTACATTTCCTTTTAGACGGTTCACTGCTGCGAACAAGCCGCATTAAAATGCAATAAAAGCACTAATGAATTTCGACTTAAGGCTTAAGTTAAAAAAGGATACACATGCATATAGTTTAATGAAGCATGCACTCTAAGTCACCCCTTTTAACACTTTCCACTTTCGGGGAAAAAAAGGGTTGAGCGCGTTTATTGTAGGCGACTACTTAAGTCGCTTGCACATTCCCTACTCATGTTTACAAGTCTGAAAAATGTTTTCATCTTTTTTTTTTTATTGAAACATTTATTTTTTTATATAAATTTTTACTCGTCTTGTTGACTAATTTGTGTGACCAAAAGCAGCTGTCACTGGAACTGACCGTTTACTTCCTGTGTTAAGCACAAAAGAAACAAAACAAGGATTTCGAGAAACCCTTTCGTTTCCGCTTTCCGCAAAGGTCAAAGTCGTTGCTGTGTGTATGGCTAATTTGTTGTTGCTGCTTCTACTCGTGTTCGCGTATTAAGCCAAATGAGTTGATATTTATAATGAAAAAAGGACACCAGCGGCGCGTAAATGTAAAAGGACATGCTATAAAATCGAGAGAGAGTCACTCGCCCACACATATTAAAAATTTGAATAAAGCAACTCTTTCGTTTTTTATTTTTATTTTTTTTTTTTGTCCTTAACGAGTATAATGCGCGCTTATATTTTTTATTATAATTTTTTTATTTTTTTTTGAATTATAGCAGCAGCATATTTATTAATTATGTACAAGAAGCAACGGTCAAAATTATGAGAAAAACAACAGAGAAACACATACAGTTGAATGAATTTTAGAAAACCGAAACAAAACCAAAAAAAAAAACTTCTAGAAGGACATCTGTAAGTCCTTGCCACGCAGCACACATAATCAGGCTTAAAACAATGTCGCGGAAATGAAAATAAAAAGCATTGCCTCCACGCACAATTGACGCCAAAGGACATTGTAATGAACATTTTTAACATTGGCGCTAATCATATTTTTTATGCGTATCCTTTTTGTTTTTTTTCTCTCTCAATATTTTTGGTTGTCATTTATATTTGCGCATTTGTGTGAAACAAAGAAAAAACACGCATAAATTAATAATTAAAGTTAAATTAATCAAACATTTTGTAAATGAGTATAATAACTAAAGCAGAAAAATTTAATTGTAGTATAATCAAAATTTGTATACTCTTCACTGAATAAATTTTAAATTCACCGCTACTGTTATTCGCCAATTTAAAATCAGTAGAATCTACACAAACCCGTACAGTTCATAAAAATGGAATGATTGTTTTTCCAATTTCATTAAAATTAAATTAAAACAGCAGACTGCCGCAGCTTTATAAACAAGTTTCTCCCATCAACTCCGAGAGAATCCTCCGGCCTCCGACTGCATAAACGATCAGTGGAAGCGTATCTCTAACACATTAGCTACAGCAGACAAAGAGGTTATAAGCTACACTAAACCTCGAAGGCAGAGAAGAATATAGCACGACAACGAACTCTGCAAGCGGGAGCAACACGAGCTGTTGTTGCGCGGTATAGGGAGAAACGGAGAGAGGAGAAACGGCTGACGGAAGAAACGAGAACTGGAAAGGCGTGAAGTGGAGGAGATTGAGATGATGGGTAGCAGAAACGAGGTCCGAGGTTTTTACCAAAAAATAAAACGTATGACCGAATGTTATAAGAAAGGATCTGCGTTCTGCAAGGATGAACAAGGAATTTGTAAAAGATATCCAGGAATTACTAAGTCTATGGAGGAGCCACTTCTCTAACCTACTTGGGGACGATGACGGGAACAACGCTGTCGGTGTAGATAATAAATATCTGGGTCCTCCGACCAATGATGGATTCCTGTAGAGCCACCAGACTATGACGAAGTCTTTAAAGTTATACGAAGGCTTAAAACAACAACAAACGGCAGCGTCAGACGAATTACCCGCAGAGTTATTTAAGACCGGCGGCGAAGAGTTGATTCGATGTATGCATCAACTCTCGTGCAAAATATGGTCTGGTGAGCGTATGCCTGATGACTGGAACCTATGTGTCCTGTGCCCAGGCTTTAAAAAAAGGAGACCCTGCAGTCTGCGCAAACTATCGCGGAATAAGTCTCCTCCCAATCGCATATAATATCCTATCTTGCGTAATGTGCAACAGACTGAAACCGTACGTAGGACGTATAGTTGGACAGTATCACTACGGTTTTAGACCAAAGAAGTCAACCATCGACTCCATATTTACGCTACGCCAGATCTGGAAAAAAAAAAACCAAAAAGAAGCAAATCGACACACACCACCTATTTGTCGACTTCAAAGCCACTTTGGACACGACAATCAGATCAAAGATTTTCAAAGCACTGACTGATCTTTTTATCTCTGCATAAATCTTTCGCCTCTGTATGATGACGCTGGAAAGCACCCAAAGCGGTGTTAGGGTCAGTAAAAATCTCTCCGACCCCTTTGACACCAAGAGACGCTACAGACAGTGCTCACCACACATAGTGAGAAGGGTAGATTCAGTTTGTCGGAGAGTTTGTAACGCATTAAATGAGGCATCGGAGACCCCATATAGCATATATATTATTGAACAGCTCAATGAGACGGATTGTCAGTTGGTCCCATATAAGTTTACCGCCTATTTTCGGATTTTTATATGAAAAAAGGTATTATTTATGCATGTATTCACTCCAAATTGTGTAAAAACACTCCTTATATCATCCAATGTCAAATCCATGGTACCACGTCTATTTTTAGGTGTAGCCCTCGTATGAACTTACTGACCATTTTATAATTTTTGTATAAAAATAGTAACTATATATGAATGTAAATGGCGTATAAACACTTTTTAATGACATCCTATGTACGAGGTGTGTTCAAAAAGTATCGCATATTTTGTGTTTTTTTAAAAAAATTATTTATTTATTCATGAATATCTATTTTGTCACCTTTAAAGTAGTCCCCTCCCGAATCCTCGAAACATGCCAAATAGTCCCTTTCCGGTATAACCATCAGCGCCTTCTTCGATTTAGCTTTTATCTCCTCACTCGACTCGAAACGCGTTCCCCGGAGTGGTCTCTTGAGTTTTGGGAATAGCCAGAAGT
Organism: Leucophenga varia; assembly: GCA_018903435.1. Classification (NCBI taxonomy): domain Eukaryota; kingdom Metazoa; phylum Arthropoda; class Insecta; order Diptera; family Drosophilidae; genus Leucophenga; species Leucophenga varia. Next base: position 162,035 of record JAEIFJ010001047.1, read on the forward strand.
CACACGGTGCCAAATCAAGCGAATACGGTGGTTGCGGAACGATATTGGTTGGATTTTTTGGCATAAAAGTCACGAAAAATCAGTACAGTTTTAAATAAAAATCATCATTTTTGGTACCAACCGAGACTTAACACGTTTGAGGCCCAAAACATCCTTCAAAATTGTATTAATTGATCCTTTCTCTCATAGTTAATCGACGGTGTGCAAGCACTAATTCTTTTACTTTTTGGATGTGAGCATCGTTCGTTGAGGTCGATGGTTGATCAGAAAGCTCTTCGTCTTCAATACGTTCGCAACCTTCTTTCAACAATTTATACCAATCAAATGTTGTTGATTTTGGTAGAGCTCGGTCCGCATAAGCCTTCTTCAACATTTTTATTCCATTTCTTCCATTCAGAAAAAAAAAATTTTTATACAGGTTCTTTGATCCATTTTTTTGAATAGGTAAAAATCAAAGACGATCCAAAACACGTGCAAGCAAAGCAGCTGTCAACAATTAAGAGAACATTCAAAATGGCCGAGCTTGTCGGCATAAGTGAAGAAATGAGTACCAACATAACGCCACAAAAAAATCGAAATTCGAATATACGTAGCCTGCGAAAATTCAAAATTCGCGATAATGTTTGAAACCCCCTATTTTACTTTACTAATAATACCCATACAAAATCACCTGCCACTTTCAATTTTTTTTTTCGAAAATGTTTATTATATCTGTTGTTAGCTTTAAAATTTTACTCCATTATTGTGTCAAAACTTTGGTTGTATCGGACCCTTCCCTTCTCCAGGTTTTACCTAAGCCACTGATGTTCATAAATAAACTAATCCAAAGATTCGTGTATCAAGAAAATTAATTTATATTATTATTAAAATTATTCTTTCATGAGTGGAGTTATATTAAAGTCCGCAAGGATTGAAAGAACCTTTAATGACAATTGGAACTTATAATATTGGTTTTTAATGGGAAATTTCCTGATAGTTTTTAAACAAACCCATTATAATGTGCGATTTTTTTAAATTTAACACCTTTTGTAATCTAACTTTTTTAATGCTCACCAGACTACTAAAAGTCTGCTTATGTGACCACCAACGTCATACTATTCTAATTTCTATTTATGGCTTTGAGCTGCTCCAGCTCTAATATTTATTTAAAATTTCTAAATGATTTTAAAATCTGTCTCTGGGCATTATTAGTAATTCACACTGTCACTTCATACTTCACTAAATTTTATTGTCATTTCAATTTCTCAAATAAATCAGTCAAAGCAATTACAAATGTATTCATCATCAATCCAAATGTAAATACAAACTCCAACCAAATTGAAACAATTTACCAATACTCTTACTTGTTTCAATGACCCCAGTAGTTAGGGTTGCATATATGCCCCACTACACACTAGGTACAAAAATTAATCAAATGTTAATTTCGTTTTCGAATTTTTTTTAAAGGGCAATGACAAAACATATGTTAACAACATTGTTACAAAATATTTTGCAACACCGAAAACACCATCAAAGCAGTTACACCTACTCTTACTGCTATTACGGTACGGGTACACCCTCATTTAGAAGTTTTAATATCCGTTTCCGTATAAGAATGACAGACGCCCATGCTGCTGTTGCTGTTTAGTTGCTAAATCGTTTAGCATTTCACGTGTTTCAAATTAAATGCTGTAAAATGAAAATTCCACAATTGCACTGAGAATTCAGTAAATTGAAGTTGCTTTGTAGTGGAGCAAATGTGTTTGTGTGTTGGTGTAAAGCAATAAATCCTGCAAAGCAACCCTTGCATTGTCCAATAACAAACAAACAAACAAACAATACAAGCAACAGCAGCCACCCTAAACCAACACCAATTTTTTTTTTTTTTTTATTTTGCACAAACAACAAGTTTACCGAGTCTAGCTTTCAAATAGCAATTAAACATTCTCCATAGAAGGCATTCCGTGTCAGATAGGCAGCACCACCACCACTGAGTCAGTGAGGCAAACAACGGACATCGGCTTAAAACCAAACCCAAACCGCTGACCAGTCTCGCGCTATTTTCTCTGCTCTGTCTCAATGCCAATGTTAGAGACTGTGGTCTACGTTTTGAGCTCTGTTGCCTTTGGCATCGGTGTTGTGGTGAGATGGTAGTGTATAGGCCTATTGCGAATTAGAAACTGTTATACTATATACAAGTAGCCATAGTATTGCTTCAAGCTGTAGTGTTGTCCATTTCAAAATGCCACAGGATTCACACGCATGTGGTCGCCAAACGTTTGCTACATACATATTCCTTTCGACGTCATCATCAGATCGTTCGTTTTTGTTACGGTTCTATACTTTTGTCGGCCGTTAGTCATGGTGTTGTGCGTTGTTTCCGCTTCCGTTGGCATTTGAAGTGCAGCAACAGCAACAGTAGCCGCAGTATCAGCAACTTCCGTGTATAAGTTCTTCGCTCACAAAAATAGTCAATACGTTTGCCATTGAAGCGCTTAATTGCGTTTTTCATCAAAGTTTTGTTAAGCCACCACCACCAACACAAATACTAAAACGCTAAAAACGCATATATCTATATCCTGTGTCAAGCAGCTTCTTCGCATACGATTACTTGCTTTATTGCTTTGCATTTTTGCACGTGCCTCTTTAAACACACAAACACACACACTTGCGCAAGTTAGTTTACAATTTACAATTTTTCATTGCCGCATTTCGGGCGCACAAATGTATTTTCTTTAGAAAACTCCGAAATTCGAACGTTTTACAATTCGTTGCGGTTTGACAGCATCGTAATATATTTTTCCAATAAAGATTTAATTGTTTTAAGCAAATAATTAAAAACATTTCATTCCTTTTTGTATGCAACAAATTGTTTGTTATACTTTTCCATATAAATGCATTTTTTGTTGACATTTGAAAACTTATTTGTAGAAAGTTTTTTAATATTTATTTTGTAGTTACTAAATGAAATATTAATGAATATACGAATAACAAATTAAACAAACATGTTTCTTTTGCAAGGATAAAGTTACTTCTGGTTATTCTAGGACAACAGCTGTGCACGCGAATTAAGCAAAATTAAAATTCAAAAGGAGTGCAGCAGTGCAGCATGTAAGCGAGTGAATTGGTCAACAAGCAAAAAGGATATCAATTGCAAGGTTATACATGTATCGAAAAAAAAAAAACAACATAGGTAAACAATTGCACCACAGTAAACTCTCATTATGAAGATTACACTCCAAATAAAATTGGAAAAATTATAATACATTGTATGACGAATTTTCGTTTAAAAGAGCCACGAAGCATACTTATGTCTAGATTGTACAAATGTTTTCGTACTCTTTACAAAAAATAATTTTTTTCCATACATTAACGAGATAATTTTTATATTATTTACAATATTTTTTCTGTTCATTCATTTTTATTTCCAGATCATATCCTATACGTAATAAAAAGTTTTTTATAAATATTTTAAAAGATCCCATTAAATGTCCGCGGAAAAAATTGTAATCTTCCATTTTTTTTTGCCATTATAAGGTACAAAATACAGATGGATCACTCACCGGCGAAGGTACCGGTATGGGAGTAACTGGTCCAAGAACTAAACTATGGGAGTCCCAGGTTAGATACACTATCATCTTCCAGGCAGAGATCTGCGCGATAATTCGATTCGTTCGTTCAATATTGGCAGGAACTACAATAACTGCGATATAGCAATACTATCAGACAGCCAGGCAGCTCTTAAGGCGCTACTGTCTGATACAGTAAAATCTAAACAGGTATAAGGCTGCGTTTCCCTTTGGCGCGTTTTCACGTTAGCGTTAAAAACTCGACAAACTCGCGTTAAATCGTATACAAAAAAGATAGGCAGTTAGGTATGGGAAAAGTCGCGTTAATTTTGAACGCGACTTTCGATAACTACGCGTTCAAACCGATTTAACATCGATTTCAAACCGATTTCTCTTATCGGTTCGAATAATTCGGCAATCGTAAGTTGCGCATACTTATGAAAACAGCTGACAAAGTAACCAAAAATAAACATTTACATAAAAGCTTCAGCTTCATATATTCCAAATGACGGATTACCTTATCATGCTCGTATTGGACAGCAGTTACTAAAGGAACAAGACCTACATCCGTTCGTTATACAAAAATCTGTATTTCAAAAAAAAAAAAAATTTTTTTAACCTGTACAATTTTTTTACTACATAACAAACAAAATCAGCTGTTTTAACTCGAACGCTAACGCTAAAACGCAATGGAAACACCGTTCCGCGTTTTTCGATAGATTGTTAACGCGATAACAAAACGCGGCTCAGTGGAAATGCGGCATAAGAGGCTATAGCCACCCTAAACGTACTAGGAAAAAACAATAGGGTACATCTGTTGTCAGTGCCAGGGAATACAAACTTCCTAGGTAACGAGGAAACAGTCGCACTAGCCAGGAAGGGGACCGCAACTCCTCTAATGGGCCCAGAGCTTAATGAGCCACACACTTAATGAGTAATGATAGAAAACGAGCCAGGGATGAACACTGGTTTTTAAGGCAAGGCTTTCCTCAGGCCAAATTATTAATAGAGGATTCAACTCTAAGGTTACCAAGGCATTGGTTAAGCTGAACAGAACTCAGCTAAGGATCATGATAGTCCCGCAATGATATCGTCCCGGAAAAAGATATCGGCCAAATGGTTTTTTTTTAGGTTGGTACACATGTTCTTAATTACCAAGCTACATTTAGCGCCATCTGTCATTTTGAGCGTTTAAATTTATTGTCAAAGTGAGTCGATCTTTTGTGCATCCAACAAGTTTTACCATGGATAAAATTGTGGAGCTAAGATTTTGCAGCACGTTGAAAATGTTGCAAGAAGCCTATAGCAAATAGTATATGACGAAAACACAAGCATACGAGTGGTACCAGACGTTCAAGTAGGGCCGGGAAGTGGTGGAAGATTTGCCTCGTTCCGGACGACCATCGACCTTTAAGACCAACGAAAAAGTTGATTATATCAAGAAAACGACACTTAAAGATTGTTACTTGAGTACTAGAGAGATTGGCAGTGAGGTAAACATCTCTCACATGAACGCTTAGAGCAAATTGGCATAATGGGCATGAGACGCGTCGCTGCTCGACTCGTTCCGAAAGAGCTGAATTTTTTGCAAGGAAGACATAATTTCTCGAGCCAATTCGGACTCCAGCTTCCTGAAACGCCTTATCAATTGGAGACGAGACATGAACGAATGAATGTGACATGCTTACAAATCAACAATGACCCGAATGGTGCCTGTCGAACGAGCCGAAAACTAAAAAACAAAGCCAAAGCCTTTCTCACCATTTTTTTTTTTTTATTATCGTGGTGTGGTTCACTCTGAGTTCCTCTCAAACGGTCAAACTGTTAAAAAAGAATATTATTTATCTATTTTGAAGCGTCTACGCGGGAGCATCCGCAGAGAAGAGCCGGAATAATGAAAGGTCACTCGTGCATTTTGCACAACGACAATGCGCCATCTCATTGAGCCATGATTGTACAGAAGTACAAAGCTAAAAACTCAATAAATACTATCGAGCAACCACCGTACTCGCCAAATTGGGCACCCTGTGACTTTTTCATGTTTCCAAATCTAAAATTTTCTCTTCTGGAAAGGCGTTTTGAGTCAATCGATACCATAACCAAAAATTCGAGAAAGGAGCTGAAGGTGGCCATAGGTCCGGCGGCCTATAAGCGAGCCATTAAAAATTGGGAGTTTGTTTTGTTTTGATAAACACTTTCAAAAACTAAAGTCAAAATTGAGTTAATGACTCGAAACTGTTGTAATGCTGTGCAATTGTGGAAACATCGATGTGTATTATCAGTACTATGCGAGCTCGCACACATTGATAGTGACGCTTCGATAGCTTCTTGGAAGGCTCTTTTACATCCACCTTAAAGTCTGAAGCTATCTGCAAATGCTTACCAACTGATAATGTATATTAAAGTAATTTGAAAGAATAAAACGGTCTTTCAATCTGAGATCTTTGCCATCGAAGTCTGCGCCTCTAGGTTGGCCAATATCATAATCTTCTCCGATAGCCAAGCTGCTATTAAAGCACTTACTTCATGGAACTTTTCATCTAAGTTAGTTCTTCAGTGCTATGATGCACTTTAACTCCTTTCTCAGAGTCGTAATATCACTATTTGCTGGACCCCTGGACACAGGGGTATTGACGGCAACGAAGCCGCTGACGAACTCTCGCCAGATCTGGCTCCTCCTCGCCCTTTACTTCAGATTCAGATCTGTTTAATAGCTGTTTTATTACTACCGATCAAATTAGGGTCGCCAAGACTAGTTATACTTTTCTGCTTATTAAAGAGGCGGAGAGGATTCTCTGCCCATTAACCTAACAATTTATAAATGCCGGGCTTGGTACAATAGTCTCCCTAGGGTCGCAGTACCTTTTAATCTCCAGTTTTCTCCTGTTCCTCTGTGGAAATGATGGGAACCAAGAGAGCTGCAACAATCACAATTTTTTCAATCATACCCGATCATTGACTCAGATTTTTTGTGACGGAAAACTTTGAATCAACAAAAGTGAATGATTGTTAGTGATCGTGTTGAAAACGAACATTCAGTTCCAATCACTCTGGCTTGTTTCCTACTGATTTTTTTGATCGAACGTGTTTCTTTGAGCGACAAAGAATGATCGAATATGCTGCTTACATTCAGGTCGAACACAATCATAGCGTTTGGTCATACCGGGTTTGATTCAAGCCAATGTAAGTATTTCATCATAATTTCGCTACTCTTGCTAATCCTCTTTGACTTACTGCAATACACGAAAGAGAATGTGAGTGTATGGGTGGGAATTTTCGATCTGATTGCTTCACTCACAATCAATTCAAACGCAACGTGATCGATGTCTGAGCCTTTTATGCATCATTGGACTTGATTGTCTTTTTTTTTTGCATCACTTTCAATCATCCTACCGGAAAGAAAAAATCAGTTTGAATTAGCAAGCAAAACCATCAAATCAATTGATCGAATTTTTCGTTTTGTGCACGACACTCGATCGTATATTAGCAGGAGGGACGCGGCATGTTGTGATTGGTTTGAGCGAGGTTGATTGGGTATGATCGGTCCATACTCAATGCCAGTCTCTGATGGGAACGTGTGCTTGAGTCTCCACTTTTGGTCTGACCATTTTCTTGCCTCGCAGCTTTGGCCCTGGAACAACGTACGGCTTGTATGGTTATGGTAACGTTTGTTAAAGAAATCTAATAGTTTACTCTGTTCATGACGCAAGCTTTTACTGTATTTTCATTAATACGCCATTTTCTGGCTACTCTGTTTTAATGCCCTCTCTTGTCATTTTACCCAATAGAAAAAAGTAAAAGAGAACCACATTGCTCAATTTATGTTAGCTCGTAACTCACACTGGTGTCTAGTGTAGTTTATTGTTCAATATTGTGTTATCGCGCGCGTTATCCTTGCGACAGGACACTTGACAGTATGATCACGATGCAACTTAGCTGCTGTGTGTTTGTTCATTGCTAAAATTAAAAACTATTTTGCACAAAGTTTGTACAGTGTACACTACACCGCGCTGCCAAGTTACCTGTTATCCTTTTAGTTGGTATAAAATTTTCATTGGCATGTACTGCGACAACATCTGGCTGCTATCTGTCCGGTCTGTCTATATAGCTAATGACAGTTAAAAGCGACAGCACTGACAATGAATATTAAATAATATTTTTTTGTTTACTTTTTTTTTTTGCGAAATGTTGTCTAAGGTTTTAAGCGTTATCCTTGTATTATTTTTTTCGGAGTGAGTCATACGCTATATTTCCATTGTGTATACTTATCTTTTGCTCGATTATTGTCAATTACGTGCTTTGATTTCGTTGACAGTTACTTCCTCTACAGTCAACGATGCAAAAAACAAAAAAAAGGACATTAAAATGTAACATGCTAATAGGTCGCTGAACTTACAATCTGCTGAAAAATGTATATATAGCTGAAGCAGTGAACACATCATTCTACTATAAAGAATGTGCTGACAGACACAAGGCGACAGTGTCCTGCTGTCAGTAGCAACATGCTCGATAAAATGAGTATGCCAACAGCAGACGACAATGACGACAAAAGTAGCAACAATTACTGCATTAAGCAACGAAAATGAAAAGGACGAAAGGACAAAATCATATGACAGCAAAAAACATTAAATCTAATCGCATTAAATGCGCAAAGGACGCAAAATTTTGAAAAAAAAAAGCAAAAAGCAAAAATGTAGAACCACAGCGAAAAATTGCAAATAAAAATCGCCAGCGAGCACATTGACGAGTACAAGGACGACAGTTATCGCAAATTTATTGATTGGCGATTAAAAGTGAGGGGACTATAAAAACCACTCCCGCTCATGGGTTAGTTAGTTAGCTCATATCTCGATCTAAATGCTTAGTTCGGTTGCTTGCTTCAACTTAATGCTGAACGAGAACGAAAAATCACAGGAAATTAATTACAATTATACTCTTCGTTAAACGCTCAAAACCACACACACACACATACACAGTTGGCTATGTCCTTCGGAGAGGGCGCTGTTTGAATCCATGGCAATGCTTATCATTCGTATTCGTATTCATTTCATTTCAATTTTTTCAGCTTTGATGCTAATGGATTTCACACAACACAATGGAATATTGCATTTATAGATATTTTTTTTTTTTTTTGTTATTTCGAAAAAATTGTTTCTTTTTTTTTTCCGTTTACAATTTTATTGATAAATACAAATAAACCGCGCAATGCTGAAATCCTGCACGAGATTGAATACAGAGTTTTAAATTGTTATTTTTATGAGGGTTCTTTTATTTGTGTAGAGTGCAAATGATAAAAAGTTGTAATTTTTTTTTTTTTTTCAACATGTTTTGCGTGAAATTGTTTGGAAAGCCACAATTGCAACAAATTAGCGAGAATTATGTGATTTGAAAACAGTTGTGTGAGTTTACAAAACTCGTTCGCTTATAAATGTATAAAATCTTATATTCAATAACAAAAAAAAACAACTGATTGGATTTACGAACACTAAGTCGAGTATAATAACAAAAAAAGAACGCTGAGGTCGAGTATGCTCGACTGCAAAATACCCTGTACCCAATCTATATGTACCTTAAGTTAGGTTCTATTTGACTACCATACATCATTGAATTGGATTTTCATAGAAAAACCTAAAAATCGGGTATATCTTTGATTGGGTTTATACCTAAAATTTTGTTGGGCCTACCCATATTGGTCTTTTTCATTGGGGAAATTTTCTAGAATAAAAAAATCAATGACTTTTTTTATGTAAAAACCCAATATTTTGGGGTAAATTTGTATGGGGGCTATATCTAAAATTTTGTTGGTCCTACCCATGTTTAGATATTTTATTGGGACTATCATAGACATAATTTATACTAAATTGAAATTTTCTAGAATAAAAAACAATGACGTTTTTTATGTAAAAACCCAAAATTTTGGGGGTAAATTTGTATGGGGGTACCCCTTAAAATGGGTCTAGAGAAAACAGTTTGTATGTGCACACTTGACGGCCTAGGAGAGTCTAAGTTTCAATTTTGAAAGCTCTACCTCTTATAGTCTCCGAAATAATCGTTTTCATACGGCAGACAGCATGACAGACGGACGGACGGACAGACAGACAGACAAAGCTAGTTCGACTCCCCTTCCAGTGCGGATCAAGAATATATATACTTTATAGGGTCTATCTTGCCTCCTTCTGTCTGTAACATACATTCGCACAAACTTAATATACCCTATTACCCTTTGGGTACAGGGTATAATAAAAAAGAGAGAGGTACAATGTACCTAATTTCTCTGTACCCCAAGTTATGTCCTGTTCTAGTATGTTATAGTTTTTAGCTAAATATACTTTACTCTTTAAAATTTCAAATCCAGGGATAACTTTGTATGAGGTCTATTTGTTAAAATGGTTCCTTGACAACCAAATTCTAATATTTTTTTGTGCTTAGCATGAAAACAAAGGTAAGACTAAAATTAGTCTTTCCATTAGAATTCAAAAATTTACTAAAAAAAAGTATAAAAATAAGAAAGGACGGTGAAGTCGAGTATACTAGACTGTCCCAATTTTTAAATACTTTATTGTATTGGATTTTTTTAACAAAGAATCAAAAATTGGCTTAAATTTGTAAACTCATGTTACAATATTTTATTTGGACTATTGTAGGCATAATCTATACTAAATTAAGAGCTCAAAGATAACATAATACAAAAGTATTCAAGAAAAAACAGAAAATTTTTAGTAGGTTTGAATGGGGTTAGAGAAAAACTTTTTGTAAGTGATTACTTGACGGCTTTGAAGAATCTAAGTTTTTAATATGGGGATCATATATCTTATAGTCTCCGAGATAATTATAGGATAGATGGACGGACAGCCAAAGAGACAAAGGACAGATAGACAGCCAAAGTAATATTGACTAGCCTTTAAATGCTGATCAAGAATATAATATACCCTTTTCCCTTTGGGAACAGGATATAAAAAATTGGGAATTTTTTGTCTCATCCAAATTGAGATAGTCCGTTGCAAAAACTTTAGAGTTCCTAGATTAAGAAAGCTTTTATATAAAAACTCAAAATTTTGCTCCGCGTTTCGATGGGGTATCCCTTCAAATGGGGCTAGAGAAATATGCCTTTTGTTCACTTACTTTTTGACGTTTCAGGAGAGTCTTAGTTTCAGAGTTTCATCTATTATAGTGTCCGAGATAATCCGTTTCATATAACAGACTGTAGGACAAACCTTGATCTGTCCTCTTTTCAACGCTTATCAAAAATATATATTTATAGGATCTGTCATCATATTTCGATAGCATATTTTTCAAATTTGAAGCTAATAAAAAAAAAAAAAATTTTTTCGTTTATTTTTCTTATGCTAGGAAGCAGAAGATATTTTTATATGGGGGTTTCAATCTATATCAAAATTCTCTAGTACAATATATTAATTGTATATTTACATATTTTATCAAATCTGTACAAGTGAATACATTCATAAATAATAACTTTTTCTTATACTACCAAGCTCCCATTTCGGAAATTTGTGATATACTTTCCAAATAAATTCTTAAAAACAGTTTAATTCTCAAAATTTTAAACATGTCAATATAGAAATTATAAAAATAATATATTATTATAATTATTATAATTTACTAAAATTTTTTAAAAAGAAAAAAAAACAAATTTCAAAAAACTAAATGTCTGATACACCTAAAAATTTGAGTTAATGAAACGTGATGAAATAAGAAATAGACATAAAGAAAGACGCAACCAGCCAACGAATCTTTCGTTTGCAGGATACAATATTATTGATATGTATATATGGTGTCGCAAGTTCCAGAATCAATGCAAGATTTAAAATAATATGTTGGCAACCCTTTTAAATTCGATGGTGTTCTATCGTGTAACGCTACATTTTTTATTAACTCTTGATAGTATTGATATTTTTTTGAGCTGCCTGTATCTAACTACATATCTTGCGATAATTCAGGGACCCCCGGATGTAAAGTCCAAAATTTAAAGTAGATTCGTATGGGGCAACTCTAAGTTGGATTTATTTTAGATGCAATTTTCACCTAATTTTGTGTTTCTTGGTTTGCTCTGTCACTCAGAAACTTTAAAAAAAAACTAGAAGTAGGTTTGTATAGAGCTATCCATTAAAATGGTGCTGGTATAAAACTGGTAATATGATACTTACGAGGGCTTTATAATGATAATTTGGCTGTTCAATTTCAATATGGGCAAGAAGCTGTGATTATTGGTCGCAAAACAACTGATTAAAGGATATATTTATACAATAGATTAATTATTTTTAAATGATAATAGATAGTGATAGTGGGAGTAAGTTTAACGAGCTGAAGAATTTGAATCACTTCGGAAACGGGTAATAGCTTATGATATAATTCAGAAATTTTTCCGAAAATCAAAGTTGACGTGTCCGCTGGAAGAGAATACATGCTCTATTCGGACTCAGCACCAACTTACAAGGCAAGGAGAGTTTTTAATTTTATTTGGCTTTGCTAAAATGCATTGTTTTGGAACTCGTAAAATCTATGCAAACTAAACGTAAAAATTTAATTCTAACACCTCCAAATCAATTATTTTCAGTTTAAAATTTTTAATTAATAAATTTTTTGTTGGAAATGTATATTGTTTTAACCCATTTTAACCTTTTTGTTATTTCTTTTTTTATTTCACACTTCACACACAAAAACGTAAAACACTCAGACAGAAGAAGGTATGCAATCAAATATTTGAAAGCTTTAATATTGCATACTAATATACATACATGACAGGATACACAACAGAACATAGTCACTAATGTAATGTAATGTAGTCTATAATTTCATTAAATTTTGCACACACACGTCCTCTGCTCTGCTCTCAGAGACCTCTACATAAGCATCATGTAAACATAAACTCATATACAATTATCGCAGCAACATATCATTGACAAACACTCAATGTCAGCAACACCCACACACACACACACAGAGACCCAGTCAAAGTAACCCCAGAATAGCATAGAGATCTATGCAAGTGAGTAGAGGAGTATTATTATTGTACTTCAAGTACTACATAGTAGATATGTTGATAATGCTGCTAAAGGAAGGCGAACTTTTCAAACTCAATTTCCAATTTTGACAGGCAGCAGGCGATGATGACTACGATGACTATGACGACGACGACGACGTCAATGACGACTCCACCCAATTTTCATTTGTTGTTGTTCTTATAAATATGATTTTTAAAGAAAAATATTTGTTTATGCTGTGATAATTTTGCGTTTTCTTCTTCTTCTTCTATCTTTATATAAACTGCCACAACAGCTTTACAGAGTAGAATTTCTTGTACATATTGTGTAGTATAGATGAAGAAGGTGTCAACACCAGATACTGACACTTGGTATTTTCTTTGAATCTTTGTGACTCCCATGATGCTTTCTGTTGCTGATAATTTCAATTTTCACTTTTTTTGTTATTCAATGAATGAAAATTTTCATGAAAATTCATTTAGCAAAAGCAATTGTATGATAATTTTCTACTTTTAGCTTTTGTATAGATATGTATATATGATTAGCTTATCATAGGCAGACAAACATGCAAAAAAAAAAAAAAATAAATAAATAAAATCTCTGCCACGTGTTTAAATTTCTGACATTTGAATGCGCCATATAAATAAAACTAATTAATGCTGCTCGTATAGAGGGAACACCCCCATTTATTGGTTGTATTATAAAGTTTATTTTTGAACCTTTAAATATATACGAAAAGCCTAATGAAACCAGACAATTAATGACGACAAATTTTTTTAACTTTCCATATACTCTGGCTATACTTTAAAATACAACAAACCATACTATTCAGTTAATTTTAGTACTTAGGATTTCGGTGAGCCGACTCTATAACAACCCTGACTAGTCATCAACATAACCAGAGTTTGTAACACATTAAAAGGTTAGACCCTATTAAGTCATTACAATCGACATCAGTTTGAAGATAAGAATGGCGTCTTTTGATCCATCAAACAGAAAGTCTGTCGATTTTTAGAACGCTTAATTCGCTTAATATTAGTTTTAAACAAAGCCTTTATTGACAACAACAATATTAAGTAAAAACACCAAAATGCCCAGAACCACTTTAAAAGATAAAAAAAATAAACCGATTAATCGATTAACATCAATTTAACAATCAATCGAACCTGACCAGATATTTAAACCTAAAGTTTTCTAGGCTACGACAAATTTATATAATGGCACCAAGTCCCACACGCTCTTTAAGGGATGGCAAAAAAAAAAAATTACCGATTATTCGATTAATCGATTACGCAATTAAACGATTAATACCGATTTCACGATAATTCGTGTCATCCCTACCCACTTTCAAGACCCATAGGTCCATTTTCGAGTTCGCATATGATAAATGATAACTTTTTTGAGCTATGTCATTCTCACTCCACTCACTAAGATTCACTCAAACTCACAGTGACTCATTCTAACTAACTTATGCTCACTCTGAATCACTTGGACTTACTAAAACTTACTCATACCTACTTTAACTCGCTATGACTAACCCAGACTCACTAAAATTCACTGAAACTTATTCAGATTTACTAAGGCTTCCTCAAACTTTTTCAGACTTACTTAGACATACTCAGACTTACTCAGACTCACACTGAGTAACTCTTTCTTAATAAAATTCACTCAAACTCACTCATACTCACTTTGACTCACTAAAACTCACTTTAAATCACTCATACTCAGATTTATTCAGACTTACTCAGACTCACTCCGATTCACTCAGACTCATACTGAGTCAGTTTTACTCAATTTAACTCACTCAAACTCACTCAACTGACTCTGACTCAGTCAGATTAACTCAGATTCAAACTGACTTACTCAGATTCACTCAGACTCACACAAAACTCATTAAAACTCACTTATATTCACTCTAACTCACTCATACTGACTCTGACTCACTAAGACTCATTTTAAATCACTCATACTTACTTTAACTCACTTTGACTCATTCAAATTCAGATTTTTTTAGAATTACTTGGACTCGACTCAGACTCACTCTTAGATTCACTCAGAGTCAGTTTTACTCAATTTGACTCACTCAAACTCACTGTAACTCAATCCGACTGAGTCTGATTAACTCAAATTCAAACTGACTCACTCAGATTCACTCAGACTCACACAAACTCATTCAAACTCATTCATACTTAATCTAACTCACTCATACTCACTCTAACTTACACTGACTCATTCAGACTGATTTACTTTAGCTCACTCTGAGTCACACATACTCACTCTGATTCACTCAATACTCACACTTACCGACTCAGACTCACTCTATCACACTTTCACTCACTGTGATTCACTCGGTCCCTCTTCAACTCATTCTGACTCACTCAGACTTAATTCGACTCACTCAGACTCACTTCTACTCACTTAGGCTCACTCATGCTTGAAACACAAAGATTTATTAAAGAGTATTTTCTGATAAATTCAATAATTTAGCAAATATCCTCGATTTACCCATCACTGTTTTGGGTTTTTTTCCATTCAAAAGTTTATGGTTTTACGCGGCCTTATTATTTAAATTTGTTAAATTATAAAAATTATTAAAAAAATAATACAAAAATTAAGTCACACTTCTAACAGCTCCAATAATTTTTATTGTTGAAGTAGAGTGTAGTGACATGTAGACACTGTCAGCACTTTTGTAATTTATGAACATGCCGCATACTTTGCTGTTGGTTGTTGCCACTGTATTTTGGACTACGCCCACTTTTCACAGTGAAGAGAAAATATTTTTCAATACATTAAGCACACATATGTGCCACAGTGTTTTAAAGATCACCCCGCAATAATATGCGATCATCAACATCATCATGATCGGTAAATGCTGTGAACATGCAATGCACGACTGAAGATCAGTGATCTTTTCAGCATGTCACTACTCGAAAAATGGGCGTCTTCTAGACAGGAAACTCACGACGAGTAAAGAGTTGAACCTAGACACGATGCGATGCGATGCTCTCTGTGTGTGCATTCATTCATGTGAAAAACTGATATTTGAATGGCAATTTAGAGTCGTGAGCACATTATTTTTCGGTTTTTGCTACCGCATTGGCTATAAATTCTATATGAGGGCGTGGTAATGAGTCAATATATTTCGCTTTATATGTACGACGTTGAGTTTTTTTATTATTCGTTTGGAACTCTCGGCACAGATTTTTTGTTCAATTCTTGCCAAGTTCTTGTTAGCTGTCACTTTCGATTTGGAAGTTTCTGCATTAAACTTCTTTTTGATGATCAGTTCGGAGTGATTCGATGTGCTATTTTCAGCATCCGACAACTATTTAAATATTTATTTTATTTTTATTTTTTGGCATCATTAAACAAGCAAGCCGCCTCATAGACAATCTCAACGTCGTCGTCGTAGGGCCCATCCGCAACTTTGACATATTGATAGCTCCCTTGTGAGCTGCAAAGTTTTTTGTTTTTTTTTTTTAGTTTTTGTGCTTCACGCTCGTTTTAGTTTTGATAGTTTTTCAACGAGCTTGATTTTATTTTATTCATTTGAGATTCTTAAAATATTTTCAAGGATGCATTGCGTCGTTTTTTTCTTCAAACGTCGCACATCACATTGAAATGTCGTCAAGTTAATTAAGTGATTTATGTGCCTTGAGGTCGCGCGTCTACTTAATTATCAAATAGTGTGGCATGTATGGAATGTTTGCGTAAAGATTTTCTATTTAAGCCTATTTTAAATGCAGCCGTTGCTAATAAAACGCGACATTTACTTTTTTTGAGAGGGAAAGTTTTTTTGTTACATATACTTATAACAATTTATCTGGATTATTTTTATTAGTTTATATATATAAAAATAAGTCCAAAATTCTGTTGCTGATCGGGGGACGCGGAAACTACTGGACGGAGTTTTTCACGAAATTTTGCATGTGTGTTCGTATTCACCTAAGGATGGTTTAAGGCAAAAAAATTGGAAAATTTTGACCCGGAACTTGGACCTGAGACCCATATGTGGACCCAAAATAGATTTTTTGACGAATTTTTTTTATTTTTATTACAGGTGAGCACTTAGACGGGATTTTAGGAATTTTGACCCGGGGCCTAATGGGGCCTTGAAACCGGAAAAGCCATATCTTTGGAATGAATAGACGTAGAGACTTGAAACAGGGCTCATTTGAAAGATGGTTAAAAACATTTTCAATGTGTTCAAGGGATTTCCGGAATTTGGACCTGGGACCCATATTTAAACCCAATATAGATTTTTTGACCAATTTTTTTTTATTTTTATTACAGGTGAGCACTTAGACGGGATTTTAGAAAATTTTACCCGGGGCCTAATGGGGCCTTGAAACCGGAAGAGCCATATCTTTTGGATTGAATAGACGTAGAGACTTGAAACAGGGCTTATTTGAAAGATAGTTAGAAAACATTTTTGGCGTTCAAGGTGTTTAAGGGATTTCCGGAGTTTGGACCTGGGACCCATATGTAACCCAAAATAGATTTTTTGACCAATTTATTTTTATTTTTATTACAGGTGAGCACTTAGACGGGATTTTAGAAAATTTTGACCCGGGGCCTAATGGGGCCTTGAAACCGGAAAAGCCATATCTTTTGGAAGGACCAGACGTAGAGACTTGAAAAAGGGCTCATTTGAAAGATGGTTAAAAAACATTTTTAGCGTTCAAGGTGTTCAAGGGATTTCTGGAATTTGGACTTGGGACCCATATTTGGACCCAAAATATATTTTTTGACCAATTTTTTTTTTTTTATTACAGGTGAGCACTTAGAAAATTTTGACCTCGGGGCCTAATGGGGGCCCTGAAACCGGAAAAGCCATATTTTTGGAATGATATGTTTCATTTTCAAAAATAGTTATCATAAAAGAAGTTAGTTTATTATAAAATATTTGAAAATAGAATTTTGAAGTTTTATAAATGGGTTAAGTATGAGAAAGACTCTCTCTTATGCTGTAAATAAATATTTTGTGTTAAGTACTTTTACAAAATTATGGAATAGGATAAAAGGTAACAAAACTTCTCTCTCTGCATTTTTCTCCCACAACAAAGGGACCAAAATTGTATGAGTGAGTAACTACATACTTCATCTAGACCATCACGTGGCAGCAGTTTCAGCTAAGAAGTCCAACGACAAGGATACGTCAATAGTGCTCAGGAAATGTATGCAAGACGAAGAAAGTCCCAACTATATAGAAAAAGAAAATATTTTCCTCCGATCCAGTTCCGCTTACACCACATGAAATTTTTTATCTCATTCACACTTGAAAAATGGATGACAAATCAAAAGAAAGTTATCTCTTTTGCACGGTACCATCGTTACGCTTGACACCACCTTCATTGTTCCAGCATGATCTAGACAATGGTGAAATGATTAATATGGTGTCGTATTCCACTTCTTTTGATCCCATAAAACGATGGTACGACGTGGACATATTTTTTGAAAGAATATTGTAATTCGTTAGTACATACTATCTTTTTGTAACAAATATTTCTTAAGTGAATGTCACCGAGTTATACGTTGCCGTCATATCTCTTTTATATATTTTGCTTCTTTTAGATTGGAATACATAAACACCTTTTACATAAATGTTGAATGGTGCATACATATTGTCTGTTCGGAATGTAAAAATTTGGGTAGATTTCGTCCGATCCTAAAGCGAGAGTTTCTTCCCGATCTTACTCATCCCAAATATTTTCTGAAATAGCCCGCAGGTCCTGAATCCAGCGCAAAATTTTTAATATCCCTTTTTCTATTTATACTTTTTTTTCATCGGTTTTTATTCAATTGTGCCGCCGGATCCTTAAAGTTTTTTATATTTTTCCGTAGATTTGCAATAAAACCGTTAAAATAATATGTTTTTTTTTTTTTGAGCAAATTTTTGGCGGGAAATCCTCTAAATTTCCGCAAAATCTAATAGTTTTCCTATAACGCCCTGCCCCGAAGTACTTGTTGGGTCCCGCGACGATTCCATACCGTATTCATCTCTAATTGGAAATGCAAGCAAAAGCACGACTGAACACAGTAACCACTTTCATACTTAAAAATACGTTATCTACAAATATGGTAACTAGATACTGTACTTTCTTCGTTGCGTAGATACATTTTAAGCAGTATCATTTCACCAGTTGAACAAATTAATAATATAATAATTTGCATTAGTAAAATTCTTTAAAAATATTTTTCTTTAAGTAAATCTTAATCACTTTTTGCTACTTTCAAAATAAATGACCTATTTAATTTTTTTTCTTCTACTCCGACCTTACTTATTGCTTACTTATCTTTAAGTCATTTAAATCGGAAGTGACTCATACAAAACTTGTCTGCCTCATTAACTCTTCTTCAGACAGACGTCAGCTCTGATTACGCTCATTTTCGTTGTTGTTGTTGTTGTTGTGGTGTTCTGTAATACATAAACCTGCTTATAAGTCATCATTATGAACCACATTGACAGCAACACGACACAACTTAACCACTCACAATAAAATACAAACAATGAATTCTTTTCTTTTTTTATTAAACAAAATATTTCTTTAAGAAATGTTGCCGCTAATTGAAGGCCCAAACGACCAAGCACGAAAATCAAAATAATTTAATTTAATGATATTTTATTATAACACTTTCATATCAACGGACATCTTTTTATATTTTTTTAATTCGATGAACTTGATTTTTTTTTTTTTTTATTGGTAATGCCCTAGCTTACATAATAAGCACTGTTTGAGTTCAAACAGCAGCAAGCGATTGCTATTAAGTCATTATGAGGGGCTACCAAAGATTTTCTTTTTTTTTGATCTTTTTTTTTTAAAACCCATTTTCTCTTTGTGGGCTGGCACCCGGTTCTCCTCCGTTTTATGTTCTCTTTTTTGTATAGTAAAGGGTTTATGTTAATTAATTATTAATCTAGACTCAAAAAAAAACATAGTACTTCTCCCGGCGGTTTTCGTTTTAGCGTTCTCGTCCTCCCCGGTAAGGTGGTTCTGCATTAAATTGTGGTTATTACCTCCGTTTACTCTGGTTTTTTATGAGTTTCCTCAACGCTCTCACCGTCTTCTAATCTGTTAGTAATGGGTTTGTCTTTTCTTTTCGTAATTTTGGTTGGCTTGTATTTTTTTTCTCTGTTCGGTTGTTTGTCTTTTTTTATCAGCCTCACATTTTGCGTTCTCTAATTGAATTAAATAAATTGGAATGTTTTATCCTCTCACCGACTTCTTTTGAGCCAAATTTCTTTGAAAATTAGTGTGAATCCAAAATTATGGAATTAAATAAAAAATTGCAACTACCTTTTACTTTTAGTTTTTTTTTCTTTTTTTTTTTTTTATTTTGTTTTTATTTTTTTTTTTTTATAAAGACTTAATGCGATTTTAATATACCATAACGTTAGTTTTCCAAAGATGTTTTTAATAAGGAGAATGGAATAAATTAGAAAATAGACTGAGAAAAATATATTTAAATAGTCTTACTTAGATATAAAACAAATTGTTCAGGCTTCAAGAAAAATTGCATTTTATTAGCTAAAGTTCTGTAATTACTTCCCTTTCTCTCACGAATAAATATTTTGAAATAAAAGAATACATGATAGCTGCTATTTTCTATACATCTACACAGAATAAACGCCTTTCCAATGCCAATATCAAACCATCGAAAGAAAACGGTATTGATGTGTCCCTGGTTTATAGAGTGATTTATTATCTAGGATAAAAGTCGATCCAAAAGTACTCCTAGAGTACAATTTTAAAGACGAAAAGAGGAGTGGTCGCACTGGCTAGACGGTGTTCATCTGGTAATCTCACACAGTCACGGTTCAGATTCCAATGAGTGCTAGGGTCGCCCACATTAGGAATCACTTTACCTCTTTAGGCAATTATAAATGGCTAAATAAGCTTATTTGGCTTTCGATTGACTCCAAACGTACCAGAACACTACTATTAAACACCCGCAAAGACCTTGCGACACTGACAGCCGTCATCACTGGGCCCATCGTGGAACACGCGGCTAGACTAGGTATCTTTTATAACAGTACCTGCAGAAGTTGCAACGAAGAAGACACCCTGGAAATGTGTATGTCCTGCACTTAGATTGAGTAGACTGGAGACATTTTGGACATTGGCAGTTAGAATCGCTGACTAATCTTGCACTCTTATGTCCCTTTAAACTTAGGTCCTTCCTTATCTGTACTGGTTGGATCTGATCCTACACAGCCTTCCACGTACAAAAGGTTTTCCCACCAAGATTATTAGTGAAAACGAAACGGCAGTTATGTTCTAATTGTGCGGGAAAATATATAGTTCCCCTCCAGTCACCTCTATCTATCTAGACGAGTGGACTATCAAGTAACTTTGTATACGGACAATGAACTCATCCAACCTTATTCAAATCGTTTTGACAATTTTATTTTTTCAATGAGCCTTGTCCACCAGTCAAACAGTAACAAACAAAATTTAAGATCTGGTTCTCTTCATTATTAACTTAATATTGTATGGTCTTTGTACTAAAGATACCTTCAGAATTCATCCATCCGTCCGACTTTCTGACCAATGTTCCGTGTATTTGTTCCTTGCTCCAGCGATCTTTGACCCATAGACTCCATCCCAGAAGTGAGAATGCGGTGGACTCTTGAGATAGGCCTGTGCGACTGCTATTACAACTACTTTTGCTATTCAATAAATCTAAAGGATTTCCAGTTGTAAAAATACCATACCTACTGGCCATTTTTATTTGGAAATTTTTTTCTTTATAAATGAATTCACTTCTAATTGTGGGACCTCTAATGTTAATGCATGTGTCAACTAATAATGTGATGAGGATCAGCTAACTACAACAAATAGCCTGCATGATAATAACACTGTTTCAGCCAATTAACATGCAAATAAAGGCTTTCACTAAACTCCTCTCGACGATCTTCTTTAGCCATATTCTGTATTTTTGCCATGCTTTCTGGGGCTGAAGGTCTTTTTGAACGTCCTTCGCATGGATCCCTTTTTAAGACTTGTAAATTTAGTAGCTCTTTTTTCTACAAGCCTGATTGAAGATGATGTTTCTGTTTACTATTCCAACGATAAAAGATTATAAAGTTCGAGTCTTAATACAAGGCGTCACTTGGTTAGAAGTATCTAATTCTGATTTTTTCGATAGAACACTCTCTCTGTCTCAGTCGCATGCATGGTAGGAAAAACTCCTTGTTTTCTACCAATGACAGATTAATTTATGTAGAGATCATATGGTAACTTACTGAACCATTACTGGGCTAACTGATGAAATCTCACGGAACTCAGCTTTAAAAATCTTGAAGTTTCAACTTTAAGTTTTCAATTTGTTCACCAAATTCCAATGAATATTTCTACAAATCTTTTAAATTGGCAACATTTTTTATTTGAAATATAATTTTCAGCTTATTTCACTCAAATCGCTTTGATCCTCACTGACCTTTCATAAACAATGTTTATTTTTTTTTTTCAGCAATTTTCTTACGCTTGTCATTTTCACTGTCGCCTTTGGTGCTTGATGAATGCAACAAAATTAGCAAAAACAAATCCGCAAGCAAGTTTGTTGGCATTAACACCTTTCAGTCATCTTCTATATATTTTGTTGCTGCTGTTGTTGTTGCTGTTGCAGGTAATGCAGGAAATGTTGTCATAGCAAAGCGCAGCAAAGCGTAAGCAACAAATTTGTAAATGCATAAAAAAATCGGTATTAAAATGTCGCATGTAAGACATTAATCAGCTATAAAAGAGTAGCATTGGATGCAAAGGTAGATGCAATACGCGCTTCAACGTCTTCAATGTTTTTACTGTTTGGGATTTGTTTTTCTTTGCCTGCAAGCAAATCATGCACATGATTAATCAGCAACAAAAAAAGAAAAAAATAAAAGAAAACCAGCAACCGGCAACAACAACTTCTTGCAACATGAAGTGTTTGCAGCAATCTTTTTGTAAGCAGCTTGATTTGCAGTAAGTTTTTATTTTTTTTAAGACTTGGGATCATCATTCGCCTGGTTACTGCCTGTTGCCGGTTTTCGCAATGTGAATGCCACACACTAAGCGAAGCGAAGCACAACAGCAACAACAACAACAATATTAAAACAATAAATTCACTTCAAAAAGAATTAAAATTTCATTAAAGTCATTAGAATGTACAGCAGCCGCACCAAACTTAACTCAGCACTCAACAAAGTATTTTTTTTTTTTTTTTGTATTTTCAAATTCAAATGGACAGACTTCTACTTATTGTCAGTGATTTTTGCAGTAGCTGCTGCTGATGCGTCAGCGATGATGATGTTGTTGCTGCTTGCTGTTGCTGATTGTTATATTATTTATTGCATGAATGCGTCGTCGATATATGTAAGTCTGGCATGCTCCCAGTGGAGCATCAAGTGAAGTGCTGCCTGCCTGCTTGGCTACTTGCCGGTTTAAGCCTCAAGTGTGTCGTCCACTTGACGTGTTTGATGCTGCTGCTGTTGCTGATTTTTCAATGCTCCACTCCGCTAGGTATGCCGCCCAATGTGCCCAACAAGTAGCTATGTACCATTTGTCTTCATTCAGCGGAACACAAATGCATGCATTTTTACTATTCGACCGTTGTTCGGTTGCTGGCGTCTGAAGTGGTCACTGTCTATACATGTACACGTGTACAGTTGTAGTTAGAGCGTGGGGGTTTGATAGGAAATTAAAAACAAGAGAGAGAAACATTTTAAAGAGCGTTTAAATTAACTCTTTCCCAAAAATTTTAATCAAGGGAATGGTAAAAAATTAATTAGTTTCACACTGCTATAGAGAAGCAACCTAAGAAAGGTCTGAGGAGACGAGCTTGGGTTACCCAACGACTTTTAAAGTCTGTAAACGAAGCAGCATTTATATAGGTTTTGGATTCATGCAACTTATTAAAACTAAAATGTTCCACCACTTTCAACATCAGATAGATTCTTCTGTTCCAAGCAAGGCCCATAAGCTATATGTTCTTAATATGTTATGCAGCATAACAAGGTTTAAAAAAATTTTTAAAAATTTGGCTTCAAGAAAGAACGTTACCTCCGGTGAAAACGAAGCTTATATACCCGTCACACGTATGTTTAAATTGTTAATGTGTTATCATCAGTGGCTTTAATAGAATTTTGAGATGGGATGGGACGGGGTCAATGGTCAAATGCAACTCACGTTTGATATTGGATTTGATATTGGAAGATATTAGATGTGTTTTTACCCAATTTGGAGTCATTACATTACTAAAAAATAACAATTTTCATAAAAAAATTCGGAAATGGGCGGTAATTTTGTATGGGGACTTTAGCTAAAAATGGGCATGGCGCCTTGCTTTATATATTGGATGATATTAGATGTGTTTTTACCCAATTTGGAGTCAAAACATTACTAAAAAATAACCATTTTTATATAAAAATTCGAAAATGGGCGGAAATTATGTATGAGGGATAAATCTAAAAATGAATGTGGAGAATTTGAATTGACACTGGATGACATTAGAAGTGTTTTTACTTAATTTGGAGTGAATATATGCATAAATAATAAATATCTTCATACAAAAAATCGAAAAAAACGGTAGATTTCTATGGGGGCTATACCTTTAAATTTGCGTAGCACTTTGTTTTTTCAACACTTGAGCTACATAGTACTGAGAAAAGCTTAAGTTTTGAATTTCAGGTCAATATCTTTAAAACTAAGCGAAAGAAACGCATAAATACAGACAGAAGGTCTGACTGCCGGACATACCTAAACCGATTCATCTAGTCGAGCAGATCAAGATTATATATTTATATACTTTATGGGGTCTACGATGTCTCCTTTGATGCGTTTGTGCGTCCGAATTGGGCTGAAGTTTTTAACTTAAGCTTTTCTAGGTCCTGTGTACTCTATATGTTAAAATCAATGTGTCACGCCCACTTTTAGGTATAGCTCCCATACAAAAGTACAACATTTTGTCAAGTTCTTATAAGAAAAAAATGTATTTATAAAGCGAATGGCTTCAAATATGGTACAAATGCTTCGTATACAATGCCAAATCTTCAGCTTAAAATTGGTTCAAATCGGACCGCGAATTTCTAAATTTTTAAAAATATTTTTAATTTGTTTACTATTTTAAAATAAAATTTAAAACAAATGCTGCACACGAATGTTTATCAACGTCAAATGATGTGTAACAGGTATATAAACTTCGGTCCAACCGAAGTTAACTTTTTTTCTTGTTCTAATTTAATTTTTATTTGGCTTTTAAACATATATATATATTTTTATAAATTAAACTTATAAAGTTTCAAAACAATATCAAACTACCCACACCATTTTCAGATTGAAGTCATCTGTTCGATTGATTGTTTTACTGAATATGAATTCTTTTTTATTTTTTGTTTTTTTGATTCTTTAATTTGCAATCTCATGCACAACAATAACAACCAGAAGTACTTTGTCTGCACATTTTTCTATACGTCAAAAAAAAAATTGAAAAAATTCTACAACGTGTTTCAAAAAGTGTGGCAATATTTATAAACATTTTCAGCTATTTTTCCAGACATATACATATATTGTAGCATATACATCTTCTTTTCTGTTCTTATTTTTTTTTTTATTATTTTTTTTGCTGCTGGCTGCACTTCATGCCATGCCATTCCATTACTAAATGCGCCGCATAATTCACAATGAGTGATTCTTAAATTGTCCATTAAGATGCATTTTATGGATTTTAATTCTATTTATTTTTTCGCTATATTCTTTCATTTTGTGTAAAATTTTGTCTGAGATAGACATGAGCAGCAGTTATCAATTAGTGCAGAAAGCATTTGTAGTATTCCTTTTTTTATTTGTAGACAAACCAGACCAACTCATTGCCATATGAAGAAGACTCATTCTTCATACGTGGTGCGCTAATTATTAGCAACTTGCGCCAAATATAGCAAAAATTTTCATGCTTAAAAATATATTTTTCGTTTCGTATTCCATATGACTAAGTGAGTCTGTCGAGTGTCTACAGTCATGGCTGTTAATTTTTCACGCTTTTGCGGTTGCGGTGAAGTGTTCCTCAATAAAAAAGAAAAATGAAAAGGAGCTATACTGTTTCTGCTGTAGCCAAGAAATTCAAAATAGGCCCAGTCTATGCGCGTAGGACAAAGCCTTGTCAACTTCTTCTTGTGGCTTATGATTGATGTTTGCTTGATGACTAAATAACTTTGTCTGATTTACTGTGATGTACCGTCTCTCTGGCATAGTCATTTGGCAGCTGAGTTTTTTCTTTTACATACTTTGTAGGTGGACGCATCTTTAATTAGTTTCGACAGGAACGGCAGCAGAAGATACAATATCTTTGCCACAGAAGCAAAAGATAAATACATTTTGAATAATTAAAAATTCTTGGAATTTTTCACGCACATCTGAGTTGCTTGAATTTTGACTAATTTGAAATAGCAAATATGTATTTAGAAGTTAATAGTATAGACAGTTCGAATACCCTATAAAGTATCTATAAAGTATCTAACTATTTTTAATGCAATTTAAATTAAAACTCTTTGAACTACTTTACCAAAAGTGCAATTATAACAATCAAAGTTGCATTCATTAGGTTACAAAAAAAAAAACAGAAAAGTTCAATCTCTTTTATTTACCCATTCAACTTGTTCAAATCGAATTACGCAAATATTTTGGTAGATTTTAAAGATTTTTACTAGCTGCAGAACAGCAGCAACATTATCATAAGCATCGCATCAGTAATTAACATAAAATCTAAGAAGAAACTTGAACGCTAAAACGCGTTCAATTCGAGTTTTTAAGTACTTTGCAAATAAGACGTGATCATCATTTGTAATGCACACTGACTGCCAGCCTGCCTCAAAGCCTCGAAGTCTTCTTTCAAACAATTTGAGCGTTGAGTTTGCATTAAGTTAAGGGTTAAGTTTTTAAGTTAATTGCATTTGCTGCATTTTAAATTGGCTTTTTGCATTTTTTTCCTTTCTCCTTTTTTAATTTTTAGTTTTATTTTTTTGCGTATCATAAATTATGCCAAAATGATAAACGAATGAGTCTAATTAGAATGAGACATCATTTAAAAGTGGTAAGCAATTAGATAACTTAATTTTCTTTCAATTGAAAAGTTTAATATGTTTTTACTATATCCAAAAATAATATTCAGATTTATGTGAAACACACCAGTTCGCATAGCACCCTTAGTTGGACAGCTTTCTCGTGCAGAAAAAACTTTGTGGATATAAACTCTACAAGAAATTTGTCATGCAAACAAAATTTCAGAGGACGGACACTACAACGAAGATATACTTAATTAAAACGATATATATCTTAAAAATGGACAGAAACAATCAGCTGTCTCAAAATCACAGCGTTGAAAGACCAGATTTTCGAATACATTCGCATGATTCATGAAATCAAACAGTATTAGACCATCCTAGCTGGGTGAATACTCTAAGTGATTCCCATATAAGTGATGGTCATATAAATATGAAATAATCAGTCGTCTCAGAAATGAGTACCGGTTAGGACTGTGTGATTAATCGACTAATCAATGAACAATCGATTATTTTTTACGATCAACTGATCAATTAGTTGAAGAATCAATAAGTGATTAATCGATAATCAAATAGTTAATAGAGGATAAATTACAGTCTCGGCATTGATTACCAAGTGTGCTAAGGAAGCTCTTCCCAGGTGAGAAGTAAAAAAAACCAACTAAAAAAAAAGGTCTTCACTTTTTGTCCTTTTCAAAATCAAAAATTATATCAAAAAAATTTTTTTGATAATCATGATTAATCAGCAACAATCGATTTATTTTTACAGTCCTCAACAATCGATTATTTCCAGGACAATGGGCACCAAACTTGTCAGGCGTTGTAAGACCCTAAACATTGTAACGCTAAAGACCCAGATCCCGCATTTTGAAACAACCAGATGAAATATGTGTTTTTTTAATAGGGCACTCCATATCGAGCCCCGCTGTGGTTTTGATACGTGCCTTCGGAAACTTTTTTTATACAATAATTTTCTTCAAATTGTCGGGAAGACCCCATTTGTTAAACATATTTGCACAGTCTCTGTTTCCCTGGAAAGTATATTTTCCCGGCTTGATTTAAAGTGTACCTTTTGGGTGCTTTCTAGGGGCCTTAAAGCCTTCAATGCTTGAGAGCTAAAGCCCTTCTCCAGCGCTGCCGAAAAGAATAAACTAATATTTAGATTATGTATGGGAAAAAAACAAACTACGGACTATAAAATAAGCTGCTTAAAAGTATTTAATGTTATAACTTAAAAATAGGAATATAAGAGGTACAATCTATACCCAAGATAAACTTTGTTGGAAACAATATAATAGAAAAGAAAAAGTTTTCTAATTTAAATTCTATTCGGACGAAGACAAAACCGTGCTGGAAATAGATTTCCAGGAAGACTAACCAGTTTTATGCTAATACAATCTAAAGACTTCACGACTTTTATACCCTGTACCTAAGGGGTTAAAAAGCTAATAAGCCCTTGTGCTAATGTATAAAGTATATATATTTTTGTTAATTGGGAAGTCTTTCTATCTATATCCGTCTGTCCGTGGGTCATGCTATCTGCCATATGAAAACGATTATCTCAGAGATTGGATGGTGCACTATCTTCTAACTTCTAACTAACTTCCACTCTCCTAAGCTTTCAAGTGGTCACTTACAAACTGGTTTTCTCTAGTCCCATTTGAAGGTTGCCCAATGAAAGTCCCAATTAAATAAACCAATATTAGGTAGGACATAAAAAAAAAAAAAAAGGTACTGCCCCATACAAACTTATCCCATTTTTAAAGTTTTTATATGAAAATCCAATTCAATAAAGTATGGTTTTGAAATAAGACTTAACTAAAGGTAGATAAAGATTAGGTACAGGGTAGCTTGCATTCGAGTATACTCAACTACAGCGTTCTTTTTCTTTTTTTTTACCCGCTACACATAGTGTGAAGGGTATATTCAGTTTGTCTGCGTTTGTAACGCATTGAAGGCGACGTCTTAGACCCTATAAAATATATATTTTCTTGATCAGCTCAATGAGACTAATCGTTCTAGCCATGGCACGTCTGTAAACGTCATTCTGTTGCGATGCGTTTCATTCAGAATAGTTTTTAAGGCATACCCCATAACTTCTTGAAATTTTGAAACTTAAGGCTTTTCTTGCTCCTAGGAACAGTTCATGTCATGTCAAATCTAAGGTGCCACGAACATTTTAAGGCATAGCCCCCATACAAACTTACCGCCCATTTTCGAGTTTTTGTATGAAAAAGATTTATTTTTGCGGTGTGATTCAAAAGACAAAATAGATCATTCCATTTAATTCATGAATATCTATATTTGTCCAGGTAGGGCTTTTTGGCAAAACAAAGTTGACCACGAAAAATCAGTACCAGCACTTTTTAAAAAAATGTTATCATCTCTTTTAAGTGTACCAGGGACGCGTAGACCCCTAGTAGACATATTTGATGAGCCCAAAACATCCTTCAAAATTGTATTAATTGTTGTCGCTTTCCGATACGCCAATTTCATCAGCAATGTCTTTTGCTGAAGTTAATCGAATTTTTTTTTTCGGTGTGCAAGGACTACATTCTTAAAACAGTTCCACCCCTTTTTGGATGTAGAACATCGTCCGTTTGTTTAAAATAGGTCGATGTGTTGATCCAAATTGGGAAAGCTCTTCGTCTTCAAGGTGCCACGCCCATTCCGGTATAGCCCCATACAAATTACCGCACTTTCAATTTTTATAAAAACAATTTATACCAATCACTCAATTGAACACTCTAACGACATTGATATAATGGTACCGCCCATTGTTACGGTCCCCATAAATTGCCTTTATTAAAATCAATTTTTATAATTTATTTTTAAAATTCCATTTATTCCATTCTAAACCAAGAACATTTTAGCCCTACAACGGTTCTTTTATTTGTTGAAATCCATTTTTTTGAATAGGTAAAAATCGAAGCACGATACCAAAACACGTGCAAGCAAAGCAGCTGTCAACAATTAAGTGAACATTCAAAATGCCCAACTTGTCGGCATAAAGTGAGAGACATGAGTACCAACATATCTGCCACAAAAAAAATCGAAATTCGAATATAAGTAACCCGCGAAAACTCAAATTTCGCGATAATGTTTGAACACACCTCGTATATGAATATATTTACTCCAAATCAGGTAAAAACTTTTCTTATTACATCCAATGTCAAATCTAAGGTGCCACGCCCATTTTTAGGCATAGCCCCCATAGCAAACTTACCGCCCATTTTCGAATTATTGTATGAAAAGATTTATTTTTTTTTCGAATAAATCCAATTAAAATGTTTTGTAAAAGTCAATTCCAATGACCAAAGTGATATAATAAAATCAACTCAATCTCTCCTACATACTAACAATTTCTTTATAATTTTTGCATATTCTGTATACCAAGATCCTGTAAAAATATATTTGCCAATTGCTTCACTGGTAAATGGAATAAAAGCGCAACATTTCAACACTTTTCCACGACGCATAACACAACTCATTGATCTTCAGAATTTTATGACATTTAATATTATTCAAAGTCGAAGCAACATTTGCAACCAATTAACTCTGAACATTCCCCCACTTCCAAACACACTCTTAATAGTATATCTAAATATTATACTATAAAATTAAACAACCCATATAACTGTCATAATGCATTTACAAGCATCAAATGGACATTAAACATTATCGCATGACAGTCGTCTGACAGAGAGAGACTTTTGTTTATGCAATATGTCAACGACTGACTATGATGACGACCGACGACAAAAAGAATTGCCCAAAAATTACTTGTGACATTTTTGTCGGTCCGTACGTCCGTCTGTCTGTCTACTATGAAGTATTTTGCATAATGGCTGCAAGCGATGTTGATCTTTAATTGCAAACTAAAAAGAGAGATCAACTTTTTATAGTTTGTCGCGCTACGCTTTTGAATTTTCAGTTGCAATTAATGCGAATTTCGACATCATAATTAAAACGTATGTCGCTCGCAAGAGTTGCTTTTATATTAAATGACAACGACTGCGAAGTACCCCAGCTGTTTGTGAGCACGCTTGCTTACTATATACATACTATACACACATATTTATTATGTATACATATATAAGCAATATTACCCAGACTGCCCCCTTTTTTATTTTTTTATATATTTGCATATTTTCACATGTCATTCTTTGGCTTTCATTTCGACGCTTTTCCGCTTTTTCGACTGTGACTCAGTTGTTGCGGTTCGAGATGAGGAGTCATCATCGTCAACAAAGTCGGCGCATAATTAGCTGCAAGGCGACCAGTAAAACTCTTTGAAGCTTTACAATTGTATACATGGGCACTTTTATTTATTTGGTAGACAATTCCTCCCATTTTGAATTGCATTCAAAGCGAAACCGAAAACCGAATCCATGCCGATGCCGAAACCACAAACACGTGCACTTTTGTTTATTTATTGTGTATCTCTTAATTTATGAATCTTTTCTTTTTCAGATGACTGACAGACACAGAGAAACTAACAACGGAAGAAAGATTGTAGTTTTATATTCCAGGAAACCTATATGCAAGAGCTTCACAATTTACAAAATGTTGCAATAATATGAATGACGATTTTTTTCTGTTGAAAGAAGAGAATTGATTGCAGCGAATTTGGTTGAATACACAAAAAAATATTTGAAAATGTCGAATAATTTACAATTTGAATCATGAATTACTGTGAATAATATTTTGTTAAGATTCATTGAATTAAAGTGAGTGAAGTGTAATTATAAAAATGTAGCTGTTAAGACTGTATACACCTGTATTGGATTATTTTGCCAGATGTGTAAGTCCAAAGTGTTGTGATGGCAAATGGGTCAAAATCGAAAAAAAAATATTTTTATATAAAAATTTTCTAGGTATGTCTTTATAAATCTATCGAAAATATATGAACAGAAAAGGCGCATTTTGTACTCAAATCAATCCTTATTTTCTTAAAATAAGTTCATTCGTTGATTAAAATCAAGCTCGTTTTGGTTTAAAGCTGGCAAAATAAAAAATTTTGAGTAGAAAAATGAAAAATCAAACTTGAATCAAAAATATGGTATTTGATTTAAGCCATTTCAACTTCAAAAACATTCTTATTACGTTTTGACTCGATTCAATTCATGATTACTTGTTTTTTTTTTTGAGTACCTTTACTATCGGAGACGAATTTGAAAAAATAATAATGCCACATACGTATTTAGTGATGAAAAATCTATCAAATAAGTCAAGCCCGATGCTTCAATAACAAAAGTTTATTTATTGTCGACTAATGTAAACTCGACTTGGTAAAAAGTTAAAAACATTTTAGCAATACTGTAAACCGATCCATGGCTAGTCACTGTCTAGTGTTAATATATCAGCACTAAGAACTACTCTCAGTTGTTGTTGTTTTCAATACAAATATTGTTTATAATGTTCAACATGCAGTGTTTTAGCTTGGGTCAGTCTCTGCATCTGCCATGGTCACTAGCCCCTAACTTTACTACGAGGTTTAGTCTCTGACCAACAAAAACGTTCGAAGATATTTTCTAAACTTGGAGTAAAGCATTTTTTATACCCGCCACACATAGTGTGAAGGGTATTATCAGTTTGTCGGAAAGTTTGTAACGCATTAAAGGAGGCATCGGAGACCACATAAAGTATATATATTATTGATCAGCTCGACGAGACGAATCGATCTAGCCATGTCCGTCTGTCTGTCTGTCCGTCTGTCTGTTTATTTCTTCGCGTTTTTTCGGTGAAGACTATTAAGATATTGAGCTGAAATTTGAAACTTAAGGTTTTCTCGGGAACGACTACTTTGTATGTTAAAACCAAGGTGCCACGCCCATTTTTAGGTATAGCCCCCAGACGAACTTACCACTTTTTTTCGATTTTTTTATGAAAATAGTTATTATTTAGGAATGTATTTGCTACGAATTGGTTAAAAACACTTCCTATGGCATCTAATATCAATGCCAAGATGCCACGCCCATTTAGAGGTATAGTCCCCATACAAATATACCGTCCATTTTTGTGTTTTTGTAAGAAAATAGTTCTTGTTTATGAAGATATTATCTCCAATCACTCCTACTGTCATCCTTTAAATGTACTACTGATATGACAAGGATCGGGTCGCTATAACTTACAGACCCTATACAACCTTTTACTTTTTTTATTTTTTCAAGAAGTTTTTTGTTATGTTATGTAAAATTTTACATATATACTTCTAATATGAGCCCTAACTTGAGATGTACCCACCCAACCTCTTTTCGGAAAATAATGAACGTCACTGATGATCATACAAATTTTGTGTGGTGGGTATTTGAGCTTGCTTCTACCGAAGCTAACGCTTTTTCTTGTTTTTTTTTTCTCAATTTTTTGTATAAAAATATTTTTTATTTATGCATATATTCACTCCACATTGGGTAAAAACACTTCTAATGTCATCCAATGTCAAATCAAATTTTCCACTCCCATTTTTAGGTGTATCCCCCATACAAACTTACAGCCCATTTTCATATTTTTGTATGAAAATGGTTACTTTTTAGTAATGTTTTGACTCCAAAATGGGTAAAAAACACTTTTAATATCATCCAACATCAAATCAAAGGTGCCACGCCCATTTTTGGCATAGGCCCCACACAACGTAAGTTGTATCAGACCATCGACACCGTCCAATCCCATCTCGAAGTTCTATTGAAGCCAGTGATGATAACACATTAGCAATTTAAAAATACGTGTGACAGGTATATAAGCTTCGGCTCCACGGAAGTTAACGTTTTTTCTTGTTTCATATTCGTTCTATCATTCGTTTTGAAAACGCTCATTTTATCTATTAGAATGGAAAACTTTTTTAAAGTCTTTATCAGAGAACTGAAACATTTATGATATAAATTTTGCTGCAACAAAAGTAAAACCATTTCATTAAAACAAAAATTTTTAAAAAGTTTATAAAAACAACTAAAAAATTTAAATAAACTTAAAAAGAAATTAGTTACCAAAAAATGTTAATTTACTTTTTATATGCAAAAAAAAAAAAAAAAAAAAAGAAGAAAAACGCACCACATGATCACATGATTTTTCAAAGAGAAAATTTTTGCAACAAACATTTACAACGATTTTTCGCCAAGCCACAACAACCGCTAACGCCTGCCACGCCCACATGCACCCATGAATACTGTTTGTTTGTTTGAATAAAGTAGCACAGTAGCAAAATTTATATCTCACATTGCCGCAGCAAAATAGACTGAGAGGCTGAGATACACGTACTACAAGAATGGGATGCTGTTTGCTACAACTACGGTTGTTGTTGCTTGGAATGCATTACGCTAATTAATTCTTGATATACGAGCGAAAGTACGCGAAAAAAAAAAATAAAATAAAAAACTTTCTGAACGCACATAAATATGCACAGAGTTGGAGTTGCAACAAAAAAAAATAGACTTGTACATAAAATATTTAGTAGTGTAGTCGCTTAAAAAATAAAATAAAAAAATATAAAAATATTACTAGATAGATAGCTACCTATACTATGTATGTATGTAGTATATAGGACTATAGTATGCCACAATATTTATTTGTGGCACTGTCACAGCTGCATTGCGCTACGATGCTGCTGAACATGGACAAGCAATTAAAAATTGGGTCGATTAAAGAGAAAACTACAACTAGTACTGGACTACTTCAGTTTTTCACTTGCTTAAAGCCTTTTTTTGCTGCAAAGTGATTTAGAATCCTTGAATTTAAAGTTACGAGTGCAGCTTGTGTGCAGTTAAGCGAAAGTAAAAGCAGCTAAAGGCAGTCAAGTCAGCATATGGAACGTACACATACTTTGCTTGCTTGCTGTGTGTAAGCGCTTTTACTACTTTTATTTTTGTTTCCTTAATCCAAAATTTTTTTTTTGTTTCTTTACACACGCACAGCATGCAACAGACAGGAAACCAATAAAAACGTGGAAATGCGGCAAACACGCAAAGGATTTAGCTGTTGCAGCTATAGACAGCTTAACATGCTTTGATATAGTTAGCATCGAGATATAACCAACTACAGAATATCTTTAAACTTGTTACTATAAATTCTTATATTCTTATACACTTCACAAGTATAGTATAGTGTAACCGTAAGTGTAATGAAAGAAAGTAGTTACAACAAGCCCTGGAAAAATAGCGGAAATATAACCAATTTGATATAATTTTATTTTGATACAGTGACTTTTCACGAATTCTGGAACGTCTTTAAGGAGACTCATGCCAGCAAAGCGGGCTTGTCTTGGAAAATCTATGTGACGTCGTTTGAATCATAACCATCTTCTAAAACATTTAGTTTATGTAACTCTTTCGTGATACAGTGATCTGCTCTCTGTAATCTCTTAGGACTATGCCCGTCCTATCCATATGGGTGAATATTACATACATGAATTGCTCTACAGCCGATTGTTGGCCTTAGAAGCACGTAAGGTTTGGGCCCAGCGGTTGTAGTCCAATGCCAGACGATACTAGTTCGGGATATTGATCCTGCGGATGTCCTCTAGGACCTGGTCCTTCCAACGTAGCGGCGGACGTCCTCTCTGCCGCGCCCATCCGATTTGACCGGTCTGCTTTTAACTTTTCTTTGCCGGAGCTTCTCTGTCCATTCGACACAGGGTAGCACAGGACAGCTTTTGTATTGATGTTCCTGACTATGTCGATGTCATCATATAGCTCGTATAGCTCATCGTTCGTGCGCATACGGATGTCATTTTCCACTCTAACTGGACTTAAGATTCTCCGAAGTATCTTCCTCTTAAATACGCCTAACGCCTACTTATCCGATTCTGTCATGACCCATGCTTCTGAGCCATGCATCAGGATAGTTATTATCAGCGTCTTGTTGAGTTTAATTTTTGTTTCTCTGGCAGAACTCTACCGAGACCAAAATAGCAACGTTTAGTAGGAGTGATTCTTCGTTTAATCTCCTGACTGATGCTGTTGTCGTTGTTTACATCTGAGCCTAAATAGATGAAGTTTTTTACAGCCTCAAAGCTGAAGTTCTCTGTCCTCCAAGACCGTCTGCGTCGTGCAGATTGTCTGCGGGTGGATACCAAGTACTTCGTCTTGTTCTCGTTCACCGTCAGACCCATTGGACGACCTTTTTTTTAGATGTCTGAGAACGCCCCGGTGACCGCTCGATCATTTTTGGCCGTCGGCATATGCGAGCAGCATAGTTTCTTTATAGAAAATAGTGCCCTTCCTGTCGACTTTAGGACATTGTTTCAGAATGTACTCCATCAGGAGGTGGAAAAAGTCGCATTACAACGCATCGCCTTTTCTGCAGCCTCTCTTGGTGTCAAAGGATTCGGAGAGATCTTTACCGACCCTGACGCGGAACATATCGTAGTTCATGCATTACTTTTTGTGTTTTGATGATTTGGAATCCTCTTTGTGGCTTTGTGGTTTTTTTGGGAGACACTGGCTTCATTTGACAGAAAACGTTTTCGCTTAATCTTTTCTAGGCGGACCATCTGAACCACTGTCTTGAAGTTGATTTTAGACTCGACAGCATCGTAGAAGTTATCTTGACCTATGAAAAGTTGCCCACAGTTAGCAAAAGAGTTGCGAGTGCTGTGCAGATGAACGAACTAGCGCTGTTTACCTCCCAATTCAAAAAGCCAAATTTTTACTTGTTTGGCATTTTTATATTCGTGCGCTCATCCCGAACTCATCCTGTGTATTGAAGTCGATCATACTGTTCTTCGGGTAGCTCCAAAAGACCAAGGATCTTCATACTCTACGAGCTACGGGGAGGACCAGTGCAAATGCAGCTACAAAATTATGCCTAAATAATCAAATGGCACAGTTTGCGAAAAATCCTGAGAACTGAGTACCTGTGGCCCTATCTCTTCTTCTTCTTTTTTGCCAATTCCTTACATGACAGACTTAAAACTAACCAGAACATATTTTGTGTGATTCCCCTGAATGAATCTCAAATACGGAAATATAGTTTTATGACATTCACACAGATAAAATGAGTGATGACAGTCGTAAAATTCATCAAGAGTTATATTCTTTATATGAACTTTAATGTAGGATTTACGTTACAAACGCTGTTATCAACTTTTAGTTTGAAGTGTATAAAGTAGGAGACGCGATACATTTTCGACGCAAAATTTTGCGACAAGGCAAGCATGTATGTATGCTAAAAATGAAATAACCAACAAAAAAAAAACAAAAAATCCTTGATAATACAGCTCTAAGAATGAGTCTGAGTAGAAGTTGATTTTGAAAATAGCTAAAACATGAAATTTTGCAAATAAAACGCTGAATGTTGCTATGTGAATTTTGGATGCTAAACAGCAAAGTTGCAATACTACATATTTTTTTTTGTGTGTTGTTGCGTCTTAAACATATTTCGGTACATAAATATTGAATGCATGGGTATACCCATACCCATGCTACTACTTTGTGCGTCTATGTTTGCGCATACAAATTTGCGTTTGATGCGCCGTCGCACAATTTTCCTTAGGTTTTTCACATTTACAGCCTTAAGCAATGCAGATTTTACTTTGGAACGCTTTATGTCGTGTATGTGCAGTAGATTTTTTCTGTTTAGCTTTTTTTTCGTTTTCTGGAAAGTATTTCTTTATTGCCGCACATCTTTCGGGCAAACAGTTTCCGGCAGCAATTCGCTTTTTGCTTGTTGATGAAGACATGAATTTTTGGTTGCGTAAGATACGCGAAAGTGCAGGAAATGCTATTTTATTTTGTTGAATGAAAGGGGTTGGGTATGCTTTTTTTTTTGGTAAACTTAAATAAAACTTGCTTTGAAGTTGTATACTACATATTTATGCTTTAAGGTATTTATTTAAAGGCTTAGATAAATTATAGAAATTTGGTGGTTGCAATTTTGAGTTTTTATGAAATGCAAATCGTAAATTGGATTGGGGATTGTAATAATAAACTTTTTACCCCTTTTTTGTCATTTTATAACTTATTTTGGAATAGTACCCTATATGTTTTTTTGTTTTCTACCGGAATTTTAATAAAAACAATGTTTTATACAACTTAAATATTTTAGGGTTAGAATAAAAAATTAATAAACCTTATCTTAAAAATTCCGGAGAATTTATATTGCAAATTTGATAGTTTTATGCTTTTTAGACTCCGAGAAATTCGTTTCTACGCCACAGTTAGGAAGATAGACATCAAGTATGATGTTTAATAACGGTGAAATGGTCTTACGTAGTATGTATATAGCTAGTCTATCGTTACTGACTGTGAGTATATAAACTTTATAAGATCTTCCAAGCCAGTTCCGCTAAATCGTACAAACATACAACTTTTGTTAGCCCTCTCGTAAGCGTTTTGGCATTAATTAAATTTAAACTGAATTCAAAAGTTGCATTCGCATGCGCCACGCCTACAACAGCTGCATATGCAATGTTACTTTCTCTCTCTATTTCTCTCTCTCTCTCTTTTACACATTGTTGCAACATTAAAACTGTCAGCAATCAGCAACATACAGAAAGCAACAACAACAACAAGAGCAATATTTAAGTATTCGCCAGGTGCAAATATTCGTTTAAAATTTCACACAAACCAGTCACTTTAACTTGAAGGCGCCATTTTGTTTGCTGTCTTGTCACAATTGTTTTTGTTTTTTTTTTTTTTTTTTTTTTTTGACGACTTTAAACAACAACAACAACGCGAATTACAAAACGCAAGCCAAACTAAATGAAGGGTATAAAATAAAAATGAAAAAAAATTAAAAAAAATGAAAGCAACTTTGTGAATAATTTTTTTGTAAAATAGGGAATAACAATAACTATAGCAACAACAACAAAAATAATTGCTTTACTTTAACCGCAAGAACTGCTCAAAACATAAAACAAAAACAACAACAAAAATACACATGAACCTATCAAAAGTTTTCATTGCATACACAACAACAACGACGACAAGAATAACTGCAAATCAACAAATGAGACGAAGTCAAATTCGCGAACATAACAACAACAAATGTTGTTTCGTCGTTTTTTTGTTGTTGTTGCTTTTAATGTTATTTAATAGTAATTTTTGTTGTTGTTGTTTGACGATCACCCTTTTTGTTTACTGGTAGACGCAACTGCCGCTTTTAATTTTACTGTTTGAAAGCTTTTATTTTTGTCTCTTTTTTACTTATTTCTTCTGTCGCCTTTATTTTACCTTTAAAACTTCAACCATGCCTAACATTATTTTTCTTCTATTTTAATTAACTTTTCTGCAGCCTTTGCTGTACTACTGCACCCTTTGGCGGTTCATATTTGTTTTGCGATTATTAAATTATGTTGTTGTTCCTCTCAATTCCATATTTATTTGAACAAAATGGTTCAAGCAGTCTCTGTACGAGCCAAAAATGTAAAACCAAGCTGTTCTTCCTAAAAAACAAAAGCCCAGAATCTCCAAAGTTGAAAACGGATTCACATTTTGATATAAAACAATTTTTTTCTTCTTAGGGAACACCTTCTTGAGATACGAAATTTTGATTGGTGATAAAGTTTCGGTTCTATCAGATCAATTTCAGTTCCTGCATTGCAATGAAGATGTTAAATGTGGAACCGGGAACGGAAGCTTAATTACTCTTTACGAAAATCTTTTAATTGTTTATGTGTCATAATCAGTGGCTTAGATTGAACTTCGAGATGGTTTGGGTGGGGATCAATGGTCTCATGCAACTCAAGTTTATACACAATATTGAGAATGCAGATAATACAAACATTTTTTTGAATATATGTATATAAAAAGGAAAGGTAAGTTTGTATAGGGCTATTCGTTATAGTGACCCGCTCCGTATCGTAACGATAGTGTGTGCTATGGATGCTTTAAGATGTGTTTTTACCCAATTTGAAGTGAATACTTTCATAAATAATACCTATTTTTGTACAAAAATTAAAAAATCGGAGTTAAACTTGTATGGGGGCTACACCTTAGAGGGGCGTGGCAATATAATTTTACCATAAAAAGTACAAAGGACCTATAAAAGATTATGTTTGAGTTTCAGTTTCTTTAAAACTGTGCATCAGACAGGCGGAGAGACAAACAGACGGATAGAGAGACAGACGGACCGACCGACCTTATCGACCTGACCGTTTACACTATTTGTGTCGGATATAACAATTCCATCTTGCGAATGTGCCAAATATCTAGAGTTAACTCTTGACAGAAGACTTACCTGGCACTATCACATGACGGCCAATAGAAATCATTTCAATATGAAGTTGAGACAAATGCATTGACTTCTGGGTCGTCACTTATAACTAAAGTTGTGTAACAAGATTCTACTTTAATTCTGAAACCGGTCTGGACGTATGGCATTCAACTATGGGGAGGGGTAAATAATTTCAATATTGAAATTTCAAAACAAAGAGCTTTGAATGATTTCCGATGAAGTCGTTTTTATTGATAAAAAAAAACCATTCACTATGTTCTTGTAATTTCCTGGATCAAGCAGAAGATCGTTGAATTAAGTTCGTGATATTTGCAAAACTTATCTGAACATCCAAACTATTTGGCGGTAAATTTATTGGACAACTGTTTAACAGTTTGTCGACTAAAACAACGTTACCCTCTGGAAATACATATAAGTCAAGCTAAATGCCTTAGAATAATATTCAAAGAAATCTTAAACTGTTTGAGAATCATAACTTTTTACTCTGTAGTCGAGAAATAATTGTGAGTACAAGATGTACTAGTTATATGTAAATATTAGGTAAACTTGGTGGTTCCAAGACAAATCAAATTACTGTCAAAGTATTATCAGCTTGGTTCTCTTAGTTCATACCAAACCACGAACGATATTTCCAATAGTCAACATTAAAAATATTTACTTTAAAATTTTTTTTTTTTTTTAAGTTGATGGTTTTTCCTTCAGAGCTATCGAAAACCCATATTTTAGAAAAGAACCATAAGTTTTTAATCCTCTTTTTTTATGGATATTTAGACTGAAACACTAATTACAAATTTTTTCTATGTGAATGCTTTCGTTTTATAAAGAAAAATTGATCTGTAATAAGCATTTCTCACACTGTCTCCCAGTAAGCACACTCATATATTTCACTATTTGAGTAGCAAATCTAAAACTGCTTTTCCGTTGTCGGCTTTAGATGCTGTTCCTCAGTTGAACTATTACACCGCAATCGCATACATCTTGCGGCGCATTTCAACGCGGCTCGACCCCGACCGTACCGCACCGCATCGCAACGAACTTCTCAGCTCAGTCAAGTCAGTCGGTTGGTCTTGGTTGCTTGAATGGTTGAATGGTCTACTACTGTCAGCGTTTGTTGGTCGGCTTGATAAATTGTTTACTTTGAAATTAATTACTCACTCATTGTTGCTGTTAAGGAAATATATGTACGAGAGTGGTATGTGTATTGGAGAAATGCATTGGGGCGCTTTGCTTTTGTTGCATGAAGATGGCGTCGTCGGGTGGCAGTTGGCGGGCGAGTGTTGAAGTTGTGGCAGTCGTGTGTCGGCTGCGGCGTTTGTTTTGTTGCATAAATCAAGCTGCCTGTAGCAGCGCCCCGAACTCATTGCCCTACTCCCCTACTCCTCATCAAACATTTGCTTGCGCCTGTTTATTTCCTTTTCTTTGGCGTTTGCCTTTTGATCGAGGTAATAAAATTGCATTTAATTACTGAAATGTTTCGTTTGTATTGCTAATGTCTGCGCGCGCAGCAAAGAGAAGTGGGCAGTGTATAGTGGGTGCTCTGCGCTGCGTTGACCGGCAACATTAAAATGCGGTTTTACGACTATTTTGCGGTGCATTAATTTTTTTTTTTTTTTTTTTTGTGGTGATAAAAGCGCACAAAGCTCATTGCAACAAAGTAAAATGCCGCAAAATAATTAAAAGTCTACAATTAAAATTTTTTGATAATTTTTTTCTTTAAATGTTTTTAAAAATATTTCTTTGAATTTACTTAGGAATCTGTTTTTCTTATTGCTTTTAACTTGAATTCCCATAGCGTTAACAGGCCTAACAAGCGTTTCTAAAAAGCTTCTTCTTTACTCATCAAGCATGAAGGCAGCCAAGCGTAAAAGTACAACACAAAAGCTACAACTAAAATATGGCTGAAAAAAAAAAATTACAAAGTAAAAATGTTTATAAAAAAATAAAGCAAGAAAAGTGTTTTGCACGCAAAAATAAACAAAGACGCCTACAAAAATATTTATCTTTCAGTTGCACAAGTCAAATGTTGCCCCTCAATGCCGCCACACAATGCAAAGAAAAGAAGTCAAACAGAGCGTGTTGCCAGATCGTGCGAAGAAAAAAATTAACGTAAACAGGAAGTGGGTGTCGCAAAATCAAACACCAAAAGCAACAGAGAAATTGCTAATAAAAAGAGAAGAAGAGATAGTTGTTGGAAAGAGTAGGGAATATGTTAAATGAAATGCAGCAAAGTGGTACTCACTTTGGAAAGGGCAAAGTTAAGAGGAAAACAGATTGCAAAGAAATCAAAAAAGATGTATATACGATAGTTGTCTTTTGAAAAAACAGAATATAAATCGAACATTTTTAAATATGAAAAGATTTCATAAGTATAGTGGACTGTTCTTTATCAAATCAGTAGAGTCTACACACGCTGACATTTGAAGTATTTTTACCGCTTTTGGTATTTCAAATAAAAATTTTTGTGAAAAAAAAGGTACGTTTGTATGGGGCTATACCTAAAAATGGGCGTGGAACCATGGTTTCAACAATTTAACTGCGCAGGGGTGAGAAAAGTTTAAGCTTCGAATTTAAGATCGCTATATTTGAAACTGATCGAGTAAAACGTGTAACTACAGACGGACAGAAAGTCAGACGGACATGGCTAGATCGGCTCAACTCGTCATGATATATATACATACATTATAAGGTTTACGATGTTTCCCTTACAAACTTTCCCATCAAGTATGTCGGTCATACAAAATGTATGTATTAAAAAAAGTTCTCTCATTCTCTTGAGCCTCGCTTGAACCTTCAAAGATCGATGATATTTCTTTTCGTGGAAAAGAAAAATTTCTCAAGATATTAAAAAAAGGCAAATACAAAAAACGTACCAATAATTCAAAACATTTTGAATAGTTTATGGCTAAAAAATGCCAAAGTTTATGATGCAGCAATTCGATTTATTGACCCTACAAATAGTCTTCTATGAATCACATGTACAGGGTAAAAAATATTTGTCTGAATATATTGTATTTCTTATTTGATTTTCCTTCACAACTACTCTTACACAACCCTACCCCAAAATGATGTGCATTCCATAAAAATTTCTTTTTTAACCTAGGAACCTAGGAACTCGTAATTAAGTAAGGATTTTATCAATGATTGTCCCAATGAAATATACCAAATAGGTTCAGACCAAAAAATTTATTATAGAAAGGTCCACCATACATATATACCCCAATTTTTGAACTTTTAATAATTAATGGTCAAACTTAGTCTGGTCTTTTTTCATGCTAAGAACTTATACCCGCATATAATGCTGTTTTTATAAAAAAGTTTATCCAATTTTTTTTGTGCGGATACAAAATCCGTCGACGAATTTCTATTTTGTGCCAGTTGACGGATCTCATTTTCAAGTTTTTACTATCGAATTGGAAAGTCCTTATTCTAGAGTCTGTCTAGAGCACCCAGTTCGTCGGCTACCCTGTGAATTCCATTGAAACACCAACTTCGCAATCCACTCCACTCTTGTTACCAAAAATCTATCTTTTGTTGAACAACAACTTTTTTTTATTATTGATAGCACAAATCAGACTGTCGATTATTCATTTGCATAATCCATTTCAGCTTTTAATTGTGCAATGTTCAATAAATAATTAAATATTAAAAAAAAAAAAAAAAGAAAGCAGTTTAAGCGGTATTTTCAAACAGATAAATATTCAATTAAGTAAAGCTCACATTTGTACAAAAATTCGAAAAACAAATTTCAATAATTTTCAAATTAAGTAAAAATTGTACTGGGAAATGAAGAGCCTGGCAGCTAAAAGGACAATCAGACAGACGGACATAATAAAGCTGGGAAAGCGCATATGAAAATCCATACGACAACAACAAC
The DNA here is from genome assembly GCA_018903435.1 of Leucophenga varia. Taxonomy (NCBI): domain Eukaryota; kingdom Metazoa; phylum Arthropoda; class Insecta; order Diptera; family Drosophilidae; genus Leucophenga; species Leucophenga varia. Next base: position 205,667 of record JAEIFJ010001047.1, read on the forward strand.
AACAACAATATAACATATGCAAAATAATAATAATAATAACATTGTTATAAACAAATTGCATATTAATCGCTTTGCCAAATAATGGAAAATGACAAAATGGCTAAAAATTAAATGGAAATGCGATTTAAATGCACAAAACACACAAAACTGTTTGGCATTTGCATATCAAATATTGTTAAATTGTTAAAATTTGTTGTGAATTTTCGAAATGTACAAAAATTATTTTTACTAATTAGTTGCCCTCAAGCTCAACTTACTCAACTCAAAATTTGACACTATTAATTAAAATAATTCGACACTTCCGCTGATTTTATTTAAAGTAAAATAAAAACAGATTTTAATAGTTGAACTTTTTAATTGTGAAAAATAATAAAAAAAAACAAAAATTTGTCGCATAAATGCAAATATTGTTGAGGACTTTATAATATTTAGAAGAAGAGTTTATCTCTGGTCTCTGGTGCGGTCAGTGACCTACCCCAAACATTTATTGAAAATTTGAATCGCATTTTGTCCGTCTGTCTGCATGTGTGTCCGTCTGTCCAAATGTTTGTCCGTCTGTCCATATGTCTGTGTGTCCATAACAGTATCTTTCTTGTAAAACTCAATACGAAATCTTTTGAATAATGAGAAAAACTTTACAAGTTTATAAGTTACTAGGAAATACCCGGCGTGTGTAACTTTGTTGTACGGGCATTTCGGCAGCTCTTTCGGTTGTTTTTCGTTTCCCATCTGATATTTTTCTGCAGTTGCGTTTCTTTTCGGTGGCATTTTTGTACTTTTTGTATTTGTTTTTTTTTTTTTTTGATTTCTTTGTTACCAAAATATGTTGTTGCTGGTATAAAAACATACAAAAAATCAAAAATGTTGTATGGGAAAAGTCGAAAATCGGCTTCGTAAAAGTGCATTGTTTTAGTGGTCTATAATTATGCTTGCATTGATGCCTTTCAAACGAAACCTGTCTGGGACAGTTTGGTTGGATGGTTTCAAAGTCCATAGCGGACATAGAATCATTTTTAGAATTTTAAAATTATAGATAATTCTACTAATCTCAAATCGATGTAGGTCCATACCGGCTTTATTATTGCTCCTCAGCTTGAGAGGTGACCTTCGTCCGATAAGCCGTAAATGTTTTTTTAACCTTTTATTGAGCTGTGCCTTTTTGGTGAGAAGGTGAGCACACAAAGTTAATCTTCTGTCAAGGCCCTAGCCCAGATATTTGGCTGTAGCTCTGCATGGGATTGTTGCTCCGTCGAGATGAACTTGGGGACAGTCTCCCCTTCTTAAAGAAAATGTCATTTGAGTGGACTTCCGTGTAGTCTGCATGCGTAGCGACCACCATTTTGTGTTCCTCTATGATCGGCAAGTCGGCTGTATAGAGTGTGTAATGGACTGGACCTAGAAGATTTTGGGAATTTTCTTCTCCACATATAACAAAGGTAGGACCTAATAAAGGTATTGTACGGAGCTGGTAGGATCGTCTTAAGTTTGTAAAGCCGACCAGCATGCCACACCCTGTCGAAGGCTTGCTTTCCATTCAGAAAGACAAGATTCTTGTATCTTCTCGACTAACCTGTGGCACTGTTCCGACGTGCCATGGCTTTCTCTGAAACTAAACTGGTGATCGGGGATGGAACTGGCCTCTTCCGAAATATTACACCCTGTTTTTGATACCAGTTTTTCACCTATAAATTCGTTTATTCTCCAGTATGTCAATCTATTACTCTTGTAAAAACTTGTAAGGACTGTAAAATATACAAACTTTAACATTTTGCATGCTAATTGTCCGTCTGTCCACATTTGTTTTATCATCGAAATTTGTTTTTTTTAAATTCATTAATCTTTTTTAAAAATAAAAATAATAAATGTTTCATTTTCACATTTCTTATAATACTTAAACATAAGTCCCTCTCCATCTGTTTAGTATAAAATCTTTGTTTCTACCAAACCTTAAATTCTCTTTTATTTTTATACCCTGTACCCAAAGGGTAAAAGGGTATATTAAGTTTGTGCGAATGTATGTAACAGGCAGAAGGAGCCAAGATAGACCATATAAAGTACATATATTCTTGATCAGCATTGGAAGGGGAGTCGAACTAGCTATGTCTGTCTGTCCGTCCGTCCGTCTGTCCGTCTGTCTGTCCTGCTGTCTGCCGTATGAGAGAGATTATCTCGGAGACTATAAGAGATAGGGCCACCATATTTGAAACTTAGACTCTCCGTCAAGTGTTCACTTGCAAACGGTTTTTCTCTAGACCCATTTTAAGGGGTACCCCCCATACAAATGTACCCCAAAAGTTTAGGTTTTTGCATAAAAACGTCATTGTTTTTTATTGTAGGAAGTTCAAACTTAGTAAAAACTATGTCTATGATAGTCTCAATTAAATATCCCAATATGGGTAGGACCAATAAAATTTTAGGTATAGCCCCCATACAAATATACCCCAAAGTTTTATGTTTTTGCTTAAAATCTTCATTGTTTTTTATTCTACGAAGTTCAAACTTAGTATTAATTATGTCTATAATAGTCCCAATAAAAAATCCCAATATGGGTAGGACCAATAAAATTTTAGGTATAGCCCCCATACAAATATACCCCAAAATTTTAGGTTTTTGCATAAAAACGTCATTGTTTTTTATTCTAGAAAGTTCAAAATTAGTATTAATTATGTCTATGATAGTCCCAATAAAATATCCCGATAGGGGTAGGACCAACAAAATTTTAGGTATAGCCCCATATAAATTTACCCAATTTTTTAAGTTTTTGTTTGAAAATTCAATACAATAAGGTATATACAAAGATAGGACTGAATTTAAGGTACATAAAGATTGGGTACAGGGTATCTTGCAGTCGAGCATACTCGACTTCAGCGTTCTTTCTTGTTTTATTTTAGTTTAGTTTATTCACAATTTCAAATGTAATGAGATATTTGCATACGATTTACATGCATTGAATACTAAATGCAAATATGCACTTAATACAAAATTAATTTTACTAAATAGAATACAGAAAAAAAAAAATATAAAATAAACTACAAAAAAAATATATAAAATAAATAATAATATATTTATATGTTTTGTATTCAGTCAAGGCAAAAATTCCCAGACTAAATACAACAATGAATATTTTAGTAGAATAAAAAAAAAAAAAAAAAAAAAATTGCGCAGCAGCGGATTTTGGTGTTTATTAAATTAAAATGGTTTATTTTTTTGTAAATTAAATTTACATTATTTCACTATTTTCTTGCTGAAAGCGTAAAAACAAATTAATAAAATATAAATAAATACAGAAACAATTTAACATTTAAATATGCCAATGTAAATAAGAAAAAAAAACAATTTATAAAAAAAAAATAATAATAATATTAATCCACAAATCAAATAAAATGTGGTAAAAAAAAATATAAATAAAAAAAATAAGTTTAGCATTTTAATGTAATAGTTTGGAATTAATTGAAAAATTGCTTAAATTACCTTGACTGAATACAAATAAAGCAATTAAATATGTTTTTTCATTAATATAAAATTTTAATATGTTCTTCGTAAAGTGATAAAAATATCTTCTTTTAACTATTTGGAATGTTTTATTTAAAGAAAAAGAGTCTCTCTTATTTCACCTAAATAGTGATTAATATTAATAACATTTCTTAACATATTTGGCAAAATATTTGCAGCAAAGGGGCTACTTTCTCAAGCGCTTGCTAAGCTGACTAGAAAAAATGGTTAGAAAAATGGGTCAATTTTTGTTCGGATCAACTGGTTTAGTGCACCGCTGCAAACATTACGTAGCAACCGTTCCATGTCTGGTTCGTCCCAATCCGATTATCAGCCTGTTTTCGACAGCTCCGTTTTATATTCAGTTTATCCGAAAGTTTGTAAAAGAGGCTTCTGAGACCCCATAAAGTATATATATTATTGATTAGCTCGATGAGACGAATCGACTTAGCCTTGTCCGTCTGTCAGTCTGTTGCGATGCGTTTTACTCAGAATGTTTTTAAAATATTGACCTGAAATTATAAACAAAACCTTTTTTTGGTCCTACGCTGTTTGTATGTCCGAATCAATGTGCCACGCCCACTCTAAGGTGCAGCCCCATACAAATCTACCTCTCATTTTTAGATTTTTTTTACCCTGTACCCAAAGGGAAAAGGGTATATTAAGTTTGTGCGAATGTATGTTACAGACAGAAGGAGGCATGATATACCCTTTTAAGTATATATATTCTTGATCAGCATTGGAATACGAGTCGAACTAGCTATGTCTGTCCGTCCGTCTGTCTGTCCTGCTGTCTGCCGTATGAGAGAGATTATCTCGGAGACTGTAAGAGATAGGGCCACCATATTTGAAACTTAGACTCTCCTGAGCCGTCAAGTGTTCTCTTGCAAACGGTTTTTCTCTAGACCCATTTTAAGGGGTACCCCTCATACAAATGTACCCCAAAATTTTAGGTTTTTGCATAAAAACGTCATTATTTTTATTCTAGGAGGTTCAAATTTAGTATAAATTATGTATATGATAGCTCCAATAAAATAGACCAATATGGATAGGTCCAACAAAATTTTAGGTATAGCCCCCATACAAAGATATATCCGGTTTTTTAAGTTTTTGTATGAAAATCCAATTCATAACTTAAAGTACATAAAGTTTGGGTACAGGGTATCTTGCAGTCGAGTATACTCGATTTCAGCGTTCTTTCTTGTTTTTAATAGTTTTTATTTATGCATGTAGTCACTTCAAGTTTGGGAAAAAATACTTCTTATGTCATCCAACGTCAAATCCAAGGTGCCATGCCCACTTTTAGGTACAGTCCCATACAAAATTGCAGCCGATTTTCGAGTGGTTGATTATAATTAAAATTTGGTAAAATTAATTCCACTGTCCACCTATGTGAACACTATCATTATGACAGGGATCACGCTAATATAACATATAATTCCCATACAAATATAACCAAATACATCGTAAAATTTAATCTTAGTTCCTGGTGAACACATAAACTACTAAAAGTGTTGTGTGATGACTATTTCAGCTTCGATTTCACCGAAGTTAGGGTTTTTCATTGTTTTACTTCTTTTAAATTCGAGAATGAATGATTTTTACGATAGTTTTCACCTTATTCCAAGTGTTACGTAATGGTCCCAAGCTGCATTAGAATAGCTTGGGTTCCGCAATACAACGATGCTGATCACGGATGTACACTTTAGAGTCTGTCATTCCATATTCTGCCTTACGGACATTATACAGGAATCTGGAGAGGATTGCTTCTACTGACTTTGGGAATTGGTGGAGGGGCACAACTGATTGCAGAATATCACAAATGCCCAAAAGAGAGATTGAAAATTACTATTAGGCATTCTGACAGGTCACTGCTTAGCAGACGCCTATGCTAAAAGGTAAATATATCCTCTACAGACGGCTGTACGAAATGTGAGGAACAGGAAATCGTGGTAACTCTGGAACACCTTAGACACGATTAAGAATGTCTTGATACAATACGGCTCGCATAGCTAAAAGAAGCGGTCAGTGGGACTCACAACCAAGTTCAGGCATTTGCCTATGTGTGACCCCCCACTGAATCAGCCAGCGAAATCTACCTATATGCTTTTACAAAGACATAATTTCATTCATTTCTTCCTTTCATTATTCGTGCAGAGGATAGAAAACACTTGAATATATACATACCATATACAGTATTCTGTTCGAAACAAATATTTTTTTTTAATATTTCAATCTATTCAAACAACTTACAATCAGCTACAAATCAATCGATCTTACTTAACTAAAATAAATTCCAGAAATTCATTAAAACAAATTTTGTAGTTCATGAGAAAAAAATTATCTACTTTATACACCAAATATCTAAAAAAAAATTGAGACACATCAAATTCCAGAAAATCGATCATTTGCTTAACACGATTACTTCCTGTCTACGAAAATCCAAAGCGTACTACAAAATATTAATAAACAAAACAAAAATATTTATATAACAAATATTTAGTTGAAAAAATTAAATAAAGGTCGAAAATAAGTTAAACACGCGCTCACGAACAGCAGCAAAACGCCTTAGGAGTAAGAAGAAAAAAATAAAATAAATAAAGAAACTAAAACGCGATCGGCAATGTTTGATAAGCCGCGTCTGCTGCTCGACTGAATCAACTTCATTCAGAAAAAAAAACAAAAAACAACAACAAAATTGTCAAATAAAAAGTAGGACGACAGCCAGGAATAACGACGACAACAGCAACAAGAACGACGATCGAACCGTCACATGGACAATGACAAAGATAAACAAACCAAAGGATATCAAGATACACAGACGAACGAACGACTTTATATAGAAAAAGACAAAAGGAATTTATGACTTGTGTCACTTGCAGCGCCAGAAACTCGTAACTCAGACGCCATCCACGCAGCCAGTCAGTCAGGGATGACTTTAAAACTGATCAAGCGCATCGCTCCTCTTCTATAGAATATTTTGCGGCAGATTAAGATACAAAACTTCAGCCAAAGACACTTGTGCACAATTGCGCTGCGCTACACGCTTGCACACATGCAGCAGCAGCAGCAGATAAGTGCGTGAAGATAAGCTGAATTGCATTGAACGCTTCCAACCGACCGTCCAAAAGACATGCTTCAAAGAATGAACTGAATTGAGCTGCGCGCTGATCACTGAGCAAGCTTGCGTGTATTGCGCCTGAGAAGGCTTTGAGATGCCATTGCGCACTTGAATTGTGTACATTGGTGACAAATGCCTTCAAGAAGAAGTAGGGGAAAATGACAACGTCAAAGACATGCGTGTGAGTATTTGTGTGTATCTAAAGGATTCTTAATTACTTTCAAGTGCGCATTCTATACTATTTGTACTCCTTTGGCATTTTAATGACTTCTTTAAACATAAATTGAATGCGTAAGAGTGTACATACTCCTTTAATGGTTTTTGGTATTTTAATTTATCAAACAAATCGTTTAAACCGAAACAATGTCTAATCAACAATCGTAACGCGTTAATTGACGCTGTTAGATAACTTATCGGATTGGATGAAATATCAGAGGCATCGGAGCGAACTGATTTTTTTATACCCGTCACACATAGTGTATACCCTCCACGCAATATAATTTTGTCAGAAAGTTTATAGCGCATTAAAGCAGACTTCGTAGACACTATAAAGAATACATAACCATTGAGTTCTTTTTAAAGATGTCAACCTACGAATAAAGTTATGATATTATATGAATCGGGCAACTATTACATAAAGCCCCCCATACAATCTCACCTGTTCTATCTGTCCTTAGCTTAATATATGATCCAATTATTGTGTCTGGATTTTGAAAGTATCGAAGCATATACCCATCCCTTTTTTACCTAAGCCACTGATGACATAAATAAACTGTTCAATATTACGTGTGACAGGTATTTGAGCTTCGGCTCGACCGGAGTTAACATTATTTTCTTTTTGTAAGTTGTGACATTATTTAAGAGAAAAATGTTATTGCTACAATATTTGGTTCGAGTTTTGCAGAGAAGACAGAGTAGTAGTCAGCGACTTTCCCAGGCTGATGTAAAGCCTAGCTCGCAAGCTTTTGTGGTATATTTTAATGTTAATTGGGATAGGAAATGATATTGAGATTAAGTTCCCCATATGAATTTTCTGACCAGGAAAGGCTATACGGCTGTTTAGTAATGGATCGATGTATAGTACTTATTATTAAGTTTATAAAAATAACAGGCATAAAAATCCCATTAATTCTTGATCAATTTTAAAAGCTAAGTCGATCTGGTTATTCCAATCAGTTCGTCGGTTCATCCGGCACGCTCTAGAAACAATTTATCTTGTAGACTATAATGAACAAACACTTGAAAATATGATTCTTCTGTACCATCAAGCGGAATCTTCTAATAGGTGTTTTCTGGCCCCCTTTTTAAATAATAATCCCCATATCAATTTTTATACCATATACCCAAGAGATAAAAAGGGCATATTAAGTTTGTGCAAATGTAAGTAACAGACAGAAGGAGGCTAGATATAAATCTTCTCGATCACGTTGATGGGAGAGTCGATCAAGATATATCCGTCTGTCGGTCCGTCCATACGTCTGTCATGATGTCATGATCATGATGATCGAGATAGGGCCACTATACTTTTTAATTTACATTCTTTTAAGTCGTCTAGTGGTCACTTTTTAACAGTTTTTCTCTAGCCGCATTTTAATGTGTAGCCCCCATACAAATCTACCACAAAATTATGGGGTTGAGCATAAAAACTCATATGTTTCTTAATCTAGGACATCCGAATTTAGTGTAAAATATGCCTATGCTAGTCACAATGAAATATCCTAATATGGGAAGGAACTACAAAATTTTAGGTAAATGCCCCATACAAATTAAACCCATTTTTTACGTTTTTATATGAAAATCCAATACAATGGGGCATGGTACTAAAATAGGATATAGATTAAGGTACATAAAGATTTGGTAGCGCATGAATGGAGGTATCGAAGACCTCATAAAGTATATAAGTATATCGATCTAGCCATGTTCGTCCGTCAGTCCGTCTGTCTGTCTGTTGCGAAGTGATTCATTCGCTCAGTTTTAAAGATATTGAGCTGAAACTCGAAACTTAAGCTTTTCTCAGTCCTAGGTTGTATGTATGTTAAATTCAGATTGGCACGCCCACTCTGAGGTATAGCCCATATACAAATTTACCGCCTATTTTCAAATTTCTGTATGAAAATAGGCATTATTTATGAATGTAATCACTTTAAATTGGGTAAAAATACTTCTTATGTCATGCAATGTCAAAACCAAAGCGCAACGCCCATTTTTAGGTATAGTCTTCATAAAAACGTACCGCATATTTTCGAATTTTTGCATGGAAATAAGTATTATTTATAAATGTATTCACCTTAAAATGGGTAAAATCACATCTAATTCCATCCTTTGTTCACACCATCGATATGGTACGGATCGGGCTATTATAGCGTATAGCCCTATACAAACTTATCTCTCATTACCCAACCCATCCCATCTCGAAGTTCTATCTAAGCCACTGATAATCACACATAAACTCTTTGAAGATTCATGTGACGGATATTTAAGCTTTTATAGTCACTACCATTGGAAGAATAAATATTTCTTTTCTAATTTTGGTTGACATCGGAGCATTATAACATAAAAGGCTAGGTGCCACACACCCTTCTGAAAATATAGTTATTTATGGTGGCACTATTTAGAAACTTAATTCATAGATCAATAAAATTCTGTCAATAAATCTTTGGACAAAATAATTTTTACACATTTCCAATTCACCTTCACATTTCATCGACGCTAGTTAATACATATTTTCAGCATATTTAAGAGGGTAGCAAATTGAATTTAAATGACAATATTTAAGCATCATTTAAGTAGCTTAAAATTGTACAACAATCTGCCAATTTACTGACGACAATAACAACAACAACGAATGTTGATGATGATGTTGATGCTGACGATAAAATGCTGTTAGTATTTCACAGCAATCACTAATCATATTATTGACATAATCATAAATTGATATTGAATATGACAAAGTACAACGCGACAATCATCGTAGTAGAACGAAGATAAATGCTTTGAATTGCACCACAAAATAAAATAAATAATAATATGGAACGAAAAATTGGAATAAATATTATTTTTTATTATACAAAAAAAAAAAAAAAAACGCCCGCATAAATTGTCTTGCGATTTGTGTTTCACTCACACTCGCTGAATGTGTCATCAAACTCAAATTGACACAATATTGACACATAGATATAGACGGACAGACAGACGGACAGAAAGACGAACAGGCTTTGAGATATTATTATTTTTTTTTTGAATGAATTGTACCCTCTGCAAAATATGTGTAACTTCTCAGATACATTTTTTTCTGCAGGCTGCAGTAGCTTTTGACATTTTAAATGTTCTACAAATATTTATTAAAAACTTTACTTAATAGCCAAGCTAGCTGCTACAGTTTCCCACAACGCCCCTAAATTTATGTACATAAATATTTTCCCTGACAGATTTATGCAGTCACTCTCACTTAACGCAAAGGACTTAGCATTCGATAATACTAAAATTATTAAAATGACATTTTTTGTATTGGTTTTCACTTTACTTCTTCAGTAGGGGAAATTATACATTTTGAACGTGGGTGTTCCGCTTGTCTCGCAGCTAATGTCTTCAGCGTAATCCTACTGCTTCGAAAATAACTCTGTGAGAAGCTACATTTGTTGCAGGCTCAAGTTGTTATTTTTTTTTTATTTTTTATAAAATATTTCAACTTAAGTCAGACTACTGTGATTGGCAGCGAAACAAAACCTCAAAATTATTTTTAATGCCAAACAAAATCGTACACAAATCGTTGAAATCAAAGAAAAAAATATATAAATAAATAATATTGAGTGAGTGTATATGAAGGAAAGTGCCTTGGAAAGCAAGCCAGCAGGCAGGCAAACAAACAGCTAAGAGCCACATAATCGAATTGATGTCAAACTGTCACGTTAACCAGTCGTAATCCTGTAGTTTGTGATATTTTTTGGTTTTTTTTTTTTTTTTGCCCCAACTTTATGACGATTTCGTTCCACGCTCGATCTGCTTTGACTATGTGTGTGGCTACTGTCAATCAAAATTGTTCAATGCACTTCAGCAGATGAAAGAAAATATAATAACTTGTATTCAAAAGTTGTTTAATTCAATCGCATTTGAGTGCAACTAGTTTTTATTCGAAAGTTGTAGATCTGTGTTGATCATCTATACACGAAAAAAAAAGAAGAATGCTCGATATTAAAATGATAAAAAAGAAATACTTTTCACTTTTCGAAGATGTTCTTCAAAAACATTTTTGATCGTCAAAAACTGTATTTCTTTTCTTGCGCTGCTGTGTAGTTTTCTCTAATATTTGCGTATATTAAGCAGAATCTGAATTGAAAAAATAACCCAGCTAAAGTTGAAACCATATTTGGCGCCTTAGATTTAACGTGTTCAACAGATCAGCATGTAATACTCTGTAAAAACCATATTTGGAAGCGGAACAAAACTCCCATCGGTAAAAAATAGGGTTCTTGAGAATTTAAAAAATAAAAACCGAAAACAAGGGAAAAAAATTCCATCCTTCCAGTACACTATATCCAGTTAATGGTTTCGGTGTTTCTTCAAATTTTGTCGGATTGTGTCATAAAAAAAAAACTTAAACAGTTTTATTTCTCTATACATCATAAATACTGGTTCTTCTTCCTTGAATTTAGAGTAATAAGGAGCTTGATGCAGTGTCTGTGTCAAAGCAAAGTTGAAGGCGCATTAGACCTTTAAATGTCTACACACAACACTAAGGTATGAATGCAGACATCGCGGGCTTCCTGTGCTGGTAAAATAGATACTGCGACCTTCGATAGGTCTTTTGTACCCAGACCTAATTTTGGTTAGGTTATGAGACTAAGGACGTTTTCTGCTGCTTTGATGAGACTGAGAACCATTTTGTTCAGGTAGAATCTCAGAACGTTAGTACCCGTAAGATACCATGCGAGTAGTCTTAGTTTAGAACGTCTGAGATGAATACTAGTTTTAGGAAAGATTGGCAGAGTAAGTTCTTTAGCCTGCCGAAAACTAGTATAGTTTAGCCAGTGTTGAGAGACTGATTCTCTGAAATGTTACTCAATGGAGAGTGTTGCTTAGGCCCAACTGAGCCCAAAGAACGGTTCAGGGCCGATCATAGGGGTTGACGAGCCTATCCTGGTTAGTTCTTTTGCAACTTCATTTTCTTAAATGCCTCTATGACCAGGGACCCAACATAGGGTGACTTTGCGTCCTACGAATAGGCGCTAAAGAGTGTCATAACACTGAAGAGCTATTTTAGAAGAAAAAGTCCACGAGGTTAGCGGTCTTACAGCCGCCTGACTGTCCGAAAAGATAGTTTTAGTAGCCCCCTTGGACTATTATTCAAAAGGTGGAGGGCGCAGACTTCAAAGGTGTGGATCTCTGTTTGAAAGACCGTGGGCCAGATAGCCATGGCAATCCAGATCCTAGTATTTGGTCCGAAGAAACCCGCACCGGTGTCAGTATACCAGTGGTTCACCGACGGCCCCCGGATGGATGGATTTACAAGTTTCCAGTCTTGGCGACTGGGGACTAGGACAGGAAAATGTCTGCCAAAGCATAAAACCGTGGTCATACAATCTGTAACTTTGCAGATCTCGATGCCAGGAATGTTATGGAGTATACTTGAATGACCTGTGTCATGTAGTTTACCGCCGTATAAGGTCAGAAACCTAAGAGTTTCCATTGCAGCTGAAGTTTTGGTGAAAATATGCTGAGGAGGTAGACCAAAGAACGCCTCTAGTACCGCAGTATTATAGATTCGCATGGTCCCAGTCACACATAAGCATGTTAGTCGTTGCAGCCTTTCGCTATGCTTAAAAGCACCAGTTTGCCGCAGCTTTGGCCAGCATATGAAGGCAGCGTAGTTTAAGATTGGTCTAACCATTGAGGTATATATCCAGAAGACAATTTTTGGTGAGATACCTCATGTTCTCCGAAATAATATTTTGCAGATCTAAAACACTATTGTAGCCTTGTTTCCAGTTTAGCCTTTTAATAAAGTTTACCCCCAGATGTTTGAAATATTTGTTACACTAATTATTTTTTTGATTATTGTGCGAAGTTGATTAACTCGTTAAACATTTAATATTTTTAACACAAAGCGTTAGCCACAAATGTCATGCTGAAATAAATAAGATATTTTATAAATTGTTAATCTAAATGCTGCAAAATAATTTCATAGCATGTTACTTCTAGATGGCAACTGTCAATTCATTAACGATCGTTCATTCAAGGCAACCAATTGAAGTTTTCGAATAAATGCAAGTCTTCTCTTAGCCGCGCACTTCCATGCTATCTCACTTCTCTCTCTCTCTCGAGATGACGGTGACATTAAAAACTCTACTGTCACTTGGCATGTACAAACATGTCAACAACTCTTGACTACATTTCAACATAATTGCCACAAAAGAAAAACAAGACGCAAGACAAGATTTCACCTGACTACCTTCTATAAATTACCACCAAACAACAAACCAACAAAACAACCAACCAAGTAACTAACTAACCAGTTCACTCAATACCTGAGAGGAGTAGCTAAAAGCGTGAGTGCAGGCAATAGTACAATAATACTCGCGTGTCTACATTTTAAAATCGATCGTTCAATCGAATGAACGAACGAACGAATGATCCCATCGTGATCCCTTTCTGTGAACAGGTAACAATTCTTGGCTACTTTGTTTTGCTCCAACTAAAATTACTACGACTACTATGACTACTACTACTCGGTATAGGAGTATTTATCTGATCATTGCGCGTAGCTTATCAGCGCACATCTGTGCATCAATAATGTCTTTGTTTAGTCAACAGTCATGACAAGAGCTCGTTGGAAGAGGAGTTTTTTATTGAGGATCAAGATGACTTCAATAAAAATGCAGTGTTGACAGTTCCAGAGAGCGAGATCAGCAGACAGAGACAGTAGAAATTAAATACAAAACTAAGATCGATATGTCGATAGGAGTTTGTAGTTGGTTGGTTGGTTTGTATAGCTGCCGGGTTTCTTAGAATAGTTACTGGCTGTGGTATAATAAAAAAATATATATACAAATATATATGCGAATAAGAGAAAAGAGTTTGAGTTGAATTTTAGATACACTACAAATATTTGGAGTGATTAAGTAAAATTTAATTTTATTAACAGTGCGCATGGACTAACGATCCAGTCAATAAATGGAGGGACGGACAGATGATCCAGAGCTCTGCAGCAATTTATTCATAGAATATGCCTTGGAATATTTGCTTAATTCTTCGCTCTGAGGTGCATGAAAGGTCAAGGCATTATTAATCTGGTCGCGTGTTCCCCAATGGGTTCAGTGCCCTGTGATGGCGGCTGTTAGTCTCGCAAGATCTTTGCGGGTGTTGGGGTCAATCGTGGGCCAAATAAGCTTAGGTGAAGAGGTGAAGTGATTCCTAATGTATGCGACCCTAGCGCTCATTGGGATCTGAACCGCAAATCGCTGTGACTTACCCTATGAACCCCGTCTAGCCAGTGTGTCTGCTTGCTCGTTTCCGGAAATATAACTATGTCCAGGGACCCATGAAAGGCAAGATTTAGTAAGGTTTTATATTCCCTTACTAGCTTAGATTTGGTAATGTGGGTATCCAGCGTCTTGATGGCAGCTTAGCTGTCTAAAAATGAATAAAATGAACACCGATCTGTTCCGAATCTCCAGCTGTACCAACAGCTTGCTCGCATGGATCTCCGCCTGGATCAGGCCGACGGAAAAACTCTTCCACTGCCAGGTCCTCCAAGTGTACCCCAGACCCCACAACCCCGCAATCCATCTTGGACCCATCGGTGTAAAGCGACAGACCAGCTTCACTCCCCAGCAGCTCAGCCATCCAGTCTTGCCGTAAAGGAAATGTGGTTTTAAAGGATTTACTAAAGTTCGAAGTTTCGGACAGAAAAGTAGGGCCACTTAAATCTGTCGGGATTATGGATAAAACAGCACTGTGACCATAGCTTAGTGAGGACCACAAGCCTTGTTCTTTTAGTGGAAGAGTGCTGATCGAGGCCATGTGCTTGATGAATAGGTCAATGGGTTAGAGGTTTAGCATTGCATTTAGAACCTCGGAGGGACAGGTTTTATTTGCCCCAGTGACCCTCATACAAGCCGATCTCTGTACCCTAGATAATTTCTGGATGTTGTAATTGCTTTTATGAGCCGGACACTAGGCCAGAGCGCCACAAATATGTTACAAACGCTGCGAAAAAATGTATATACTCAAACAATTTATCAAAATCAAAAGGTAAAATCTACAAAGAAGTACTTCACTATAAAAAATTATATGTTTATAAAACAAGTAGAGAGACAGACAGACAAAAAGCAGGTTGCATTCATCTCAGTAGGAGTACAACTAAATGATGTCGTCGATGTTATTGTCTTTGCTACAATTTCATTTGCTGACAGCTGAAGAAGAAGACGTTTTTGGTGAAGTTTCAAGTTTACCCTCGTCTCAAGTCTTACATACGAATTGATGCCCCAAAGGTGGTCAGCGTGTCATTGATAAATTATTGTTTCGATACTTCTCAGTTGTCAGTTATAGTATTCAACTCATGCTCTCTTGTTGACATGTTTGTTTACACGAGCTAATTTCGTTTTTAATAAGATAAATATTTTTAGAGCAATAATTTTTTCTTTTTCTTTCTTTGCTTCTCAGATTTCTTCATTTTTGTATCTATTTTTTTTACATATTTATATATTTAACGCTTCAATGATTACTTCTACTTCTTCTTCTTCTTAAGAAATAGGAGCGCCAATTTAATGTAAATTATTTGTTCAACTGCTTTTCAAAAATATTCGAATACGAAAAAAAATGAAATGAAAGAAGATTTTTTGTATCTTCAAGCGTGCTGCTAGATACAAATGTCATTCATTCATTTGTTTATTTGTTTGTTTGTTTGTTTTTTCGTTTGTTTCTTTCATTTCGTTTGCTTTATTAATTCTGGGATTTGGGGAATTAGTTGCGTGTATACAACAACAATTTTTTTTCCATGTTATTTGATGTTAAGCGTTGGACCTTGGTTACTGTCAAAAAAAAAAATTGATAGGTATGAATATGCATGCAGAATATTTGATGTACACTTTATATATAATTTAAATGAGCATACACAATATATGAGCATGTTTGTCAAAGTCTTTGATGCTTTAAGATATCTTTGCATAAATCAAGAATAGTGCAACTGTCGAGAGCACCCAATAGCATGCATAAATTGGCCCAGTGAAGTAAACTATTCCAACAAAAAGTTGACCTGATTGATCACCGAAAAAAATTTCCTGATATATCGAAAAAATAGTGAGGAGCCACGATCATCGGGAAGACTACAAATACTTAAAAAGTATCGATTTTCTCTCAACTCTATTTTTTATTCGTCTAATACGAATTTTACTGAAAAAGTTCTTTTAGTAGTTCGATACTCAAATAGCTAAATGACACAAACGGTACTCTTTAGAGTAGAGAAGGGCGTCGGTACGGGAAAAGGTGGGTCTCGCAGGATCCCGCTTACTTTTGATTATTAAAACATAAATATTTGTTTGATTTATTAATCAAAAAACTTAAAACTAGACAATGCAGCGTTATAATATATAAAAACGTTCAGCTTCGTACCTTAAAGTTATTGAGACACTGCGGGACCCACCGAGACTCGCGGCGTACCCGTCCCGACGCCCATCTCTACTTTAGATTACAACCTTCTCATATTCAAATTTCAATATGCCACCCTATCTCTTTATACATAGGACAACTGTCATGAACAGCTTCTTCACCTTTCATAAAAATTAATAAATACTGCTGAGGATTAAAATAAACTAATTCATTATTCTTTGATTAAGCCAAGGAATCACTTGAATGGTTCAAGGAGTAAAAGTATAGCTCAAAAGATAGAAGCCGTTGGTCCTACCTTGCTTCGATAAATTATCTAATTCCATTACAATTTAAATTCAAGAAGATATAGCCAAGAAAATTAACCACATTTCCTTTCGACAACTATGAATTTCTGGTGCCAGACGATACCAGTTCGGGATATCGATCCTACGGTTGTCC
This sequence comes from Leucophenga varia, assembly GCA_018903435.1. NCBI lineage: Eukaryota > Metazoa > Arthropoda > Insecta > Diptera > Drosophilidae > Leucophenga > Leucophenga varia. The sequence continues at coordinate 222,324 of JAEIFJ010001047.1, forward strand.
TCCAGGTCCTAGTTCTCCAAACGCAGCGGCGCACATTTTGCTTGTACACTTTTCTTGCCGGAGCTTCTGTGTCCATCCGACACAGGTGAAGAGCCCAAGACAGCGTTTTGTAATGGATGTTGCTGACTGTCAGTATATAGATCGTACAGCTCATCGTTCGCTCGCATACGGACGTCAAAGGACCAAAGATTCTCTGAAGTATCTTCCCAACGCCGACTTATCCGATTCTGTCATGACCCATGCTTCTGAGTCATACATCAAGACAGGCATTATCAGCGTTTTGTTGAGTTTAATTTTTGTTTCTCTGGACAGCACTCTTACCGATACCAAAATAGCTAGAGTGATACTTCGTATAATTTCCTGACCTATTTTGAAGTCGTTTTTTACATCTGAGCCTAGGTAATCGAAGTTTTCTACAGCCTCATAGCTGAAGTTCTCTGTCCACAAAGACAAAATACATCGCGTAGGTTGTCTTCGGGTAGATACCAAGTATTTCGTCTTGATCTCGTTCACCGTCAGTCCCATTGGACGAGATCCTTTTTCGATGTCCGAGAAAGCCTTGGTGACTGCACGATCATTTTTACCGATTATGTCTATGTCGTCGTCATATTCGAGAAGCATGGTTCCTGTGTAGAATATATTACCCGTCAGGTCAACGTTTGGGCATTTGCGGAGTAAATACTCCATCAGGAGATTGAAGAGCTCGCACGACAACGCATCGCCCTGTCTGAAGCCTCTCTTGGTGTCAAAGGTTTGGAGACATATTTGCCGACTCTGAAAACGCTTTCGGTGTTTGTCAGCGTTATCATATAGAGGCGAACGGTATTTTGCGGGTATACCAAGTTCAGTCAGTGCTTTGAAAAACATTGATATGATTGACGTGTCAAAAGCCACGTTTCCGCAATCACATTTTGTAATTTGGTAAAATTTGTACAAATTTAATTTTTCGTGTTCCAGAAAACTAAAAAATTTCTTGTATTTACTCACTTTTAGATTATGAGTCTGATCAAATCGCAAATTGTGGTCGCTTTGGTTAGTTTTTCAGCTCAATGAATTGAGGCACAGATTCTGAACAATTATTTAAAAATTATACTCTGTATCAATTATATTAAAAAATATATTTAAAAACAATATATAATATGTTTAAATTACTTTTCATTTTACTTACATAAATTATACCGATTTGAAATAGTTAACTTTTTTGTAAATATCGAATTATCAAAATTTACGATTTGAAAAGTAAATCGCAAATGTTTTTCGATAACGATGACGGTAGTAAGGCTGACAGCAACTTAACTTGAGTTAATGAAGCACTTAAAATATTCGTTTTGACTCATATATTTTTATTGTTTTTCATATTTTATGTATTCAAAATATTTATATATCGAATATAATATTTATATTCCCAAAAGTTGCTGTCAAATGAAGTGCGCAACAAATAAATTAGTAAAGGGACTCCTAGCCGAAAAATGTTGTAATAATTTGGAAAAATTGGCAAAAATAAAAAAGTATTATACTTTTATTGTATTTTCGATATAAATATGTGTATCCAAATTACTAATGGACTGTTGCGCCTTGAATTGCGTTGCGCTTCTTCGGAATGATTTGACAACTTAAATGACAAATGAAATGCAAACGAGAATGCGCCGCGCCATGCAAATAAATGAAGCGTATAAAGTGTTAGTCTAGGGGACTGGAAATGAGCTAGTGGGGCAAATTGTGGCAAAAGTCATAAAATTATGACAGCTAAGTTCGTTACATTTTTTGAGGAGAGGAACTTTCGTGTGGATCGGTTAATAATGCAATTTGCAGCGTTCTTTGGGTTTCCTTGAAGCCATTTGGCAACATTTATGTGGCACTTTTTTGCCGCCTTTGACTTTGAAGCGCATACATGCGGCATGATTTAGATGCGATGAGAATGATGTTGCAAGGCGCAAAGATGTCGTTATGATGTAAAGCTGACGATGAGTCTGTTGTTGTTGTAGCTGTTGTTATGGATGATGACTTCGTTCATTCTATGCATTTCTCTAAAGTTTTCGTCACAGCAGACTCTGTGGCGTGCATTTTTGTGTGCGGCATTTTAAATTAGCCGCAACTGATGCAACTGAAGTAGAGAGCGTGGCGTGTGTAATTATTTAGTTATGACAACGCAAAAATATTTTTGTTGTAAGAATTATGAGCGAAATGTGCAAGAAAATACTTTTGAAGTGTAAAGAATTTGGCGATATACCTAATAAATTGAGACATACAAAAAGAATATTTGAACAGGAAGAATTGTTGCAGGGGACCAATCATGTCAAATATAAAAAATATTTTGTCTGTTAGCTGTTAATCGGCATGAAATTTATGAAAATTAGGAAATTATCAATGGTGACTCAATGTTTAATATCCTCTGAGATCGTTGAATTTATTAGACTACGGACAGAAGGAGGAAAGGTGGAGTTATTCAAATCAGCTTTCGATATTTATGTCTTCTTCTGCACGTTACATACATTTGTATAGTACGATCTTAACCATAACCATGAAAGCCGGACGTTGTGCCTGGGCCGAGGCCGTGAGGCAAGCATAAGTGGAGTCTCAAGTAAGTCACCATAGTTCCCATCGTTAGCACAGAGTAAAGTAGGAACATGGTTGGCCCTCCGATAACTGGAGATTAAAAGAGTATTGCGACTTTAGGGGAGTTTATTGTACCCAAGCCCTGCAATTAGAAATGGTTAGGTTAATGGACAGAAAATACTCTCCGCCTCTTTAAGATTAAGAAATTAAACAGAGTGAATCTGAAGCGGGCCAAAGCTGCTTATGGCTGAGACCCAACTGAGCCCACAAAAGGCCCCGGAACAGTAAAAGATGAGGAGGAGCCAAATCTGGCGAGTTCGTCAGCGGCTTCATTGCCGTTAGCACCTCTGTGTCCAGGGACCCAGCAGATGGTGACCCTGAGAGATGAGTTGAACTGCATCATAGCACTGAAGAACTAACTTAGATAAAAATGTCCATGAATAGCAGCTTGGCTATCGGAGAAAATTATGATATTGGCACCTCTAGGACTATGAGTCAAAAGGTGACAGGCGCAGAATTCGATGGCAAAGATCTTAGATTAAAAAGCCGTGGGCTAAGCACCCATTGCAACAGAGATCCTGGTGTTGGGACCATAAAAACCATTAAATGGTTAATGGTTCGAAAACAATGTCTCCACTTGTCCAATCTGACCGATTGGGGAGAAGGAATGAAAAGCGTCTGCCAAGCATTTCAACACTCGTGTACGCTCATTACTCAACTAAAGAGTTTCCCAAAAGAGAGGATAGGATTTTGACAGTTGATAGCGTCAATGTTGAACATTAGAAATCTGACGTATGTTGTTTTTTGTGATCAGTAAGTTTTGCCATTTAATCATGAATAAGTATTACGAAAATTCTAGAAGTTTTTTCTTTCAATTTCAAATCTAATTTCAAATCCAATTTTAAAACCCTTTATTTCCAAAACAACTGCAAACCCATTACCAGAAAAAAAAAACCAGTATTACAATTTCTTATCTAACATCCGCTCTCAAAATTTTTTCACTTCCTTTAAACTACTTGTTCACAACTAAATAACCAAAGGTGCATCATTCCCATCACTGACTACCGAATCGTATTGCGTGCACCTTTTGTAGTTACTCTACACAACAAAACACTCCGCCACATAACATATTAAATTGTTGAAATCGAAAATAATTTCATATGAACTTCAAGTAAAGCAGCAATCTGTGCAGGATCAAAAGTAGAATTGGAATTAAACTAAATAAAATGAAACGAACCGAACCCCCTGTGGTGCATGCTGACGATCAGTATTAATTTCGAGACACTTCAAATTGTAGACAGCAGTGGCGACAGCATCGGAATCGAAGACGAAGACGAAGACAGCGGCGACAGGAATGGAATGCCAAGACACTTCTTATTATTATTGGAGGTAGTTAGCAGGAGTCTGTTGTAGCACAGCTATGATACATAAATAAATTAATTAAAAATTCGTAGACTGTGCACTACAAACGAGCGATCGAGCACCCAACTGATACTCGTGTTGTGCCTCAGGTCGTATATCGTTTATATTGAAGTCGAGTCGAGTGGCTACATTGTTTGTGTCAAATTTTCAAATTTAGTTGTTAAACTGGCGACGCACGAACACAAAAAGTCCAAAAAAAAAACAAAATCCAGAATCCAGAAAATTCGTGGTAAACACAAAATGACTACAAACGAGCCTGAAGAGATATCCCTTTTGGGAACCTTTTCTTCAATTCCTTCTGTCTCTTTCTCTAATTCACTTGAGAATATAATTATGGGTTATGCAACATGAAAGGCGAAAGGAAGTTAGCAAAAAAAAAAAAAAACAAAACGCAGCACGCATGAAAATTTAGACATTAGAAGCAACAGCAGCAGCAGAAGTATTCGGATTTGTAGTCTTTGAAGCCCAACTGTAGCCACTTATATTGGCAATTGTCTGCAAAAGCAAAAGCAGGTAGCGCGGCTAGTTGCAACACAACGCAACACAAGGCTGAAGGCTAAAGTCAAAGAAGGCGCAACATTTTCTTTTTTTGCATTTATGAATAAAACCTGTCATTAACTCGGTTGGCCACAACAGCATCGAGTGAAGTGAACTGGTTTCCATTGAAATTGAGACATTTTATTTCATCTTTTTGTACTCTTTGTAAATAGTTAATACTTGGTATACTAATTATGTTGAGCATTTTGTAACAAGTAGAGAGGAAGATGTTGAAGATTCTATAAATTATCTTTATGCTTTTGATCAGCTAGATGAAATAAATTGATTCAGACGTGTTTTTTAATTTTAGCTTCGGCTCTTAGGGGTCACTGAATCCAAATTCCATACTAGAACATTTAATTTCAAAATAGCGGATATAATATGGCAACCTCCTAGTATTTAGGTAAAAGTGAATCTAATCAGATTTTATATTTCTTGGTCGCTAAATTGCATGCGCCATTTTGAAATGGAAAGTTCTGGCATGAAATCTGGATTTAATGAACCCGAAAGCCCCCGAATAATAAATTTTAAGCAAATAAAAGAAGTTTTAAATATGTTTTTTGACACTCTCCCACAACCTCAAAGGGTGTTTTTAACCGTAAAATTTGGACTTTTGCCGATGGCTTTGTACTCCTGTAAAATCACGACTCGATGAGATGACGCGTTGTCGTCGTGCAAAATCTACAAGTTATCCTTCCAGAATTCCGGCCGTTATCGGCGAATGCTGTCACGTAGGTGCCTCAAAATGAATGTATAATATTCTATATTAAACAATTTGACCATTCGTAAGAAAACTCATAGTAAACCAAACCACGACAATCAAAGAAAATGGTTTCCTGGAACTTCTTTTACAGAATGTATATATTTGGTCCGCTCGACGAGACAAATCGAGACAAATCGAGTTAGGCAAACCATCTGTCTTACCGTCTGTCTGCTTACTCGAGAAATTTTTCTCGGCCAGAACTATTTGCTTTAAGTGTGTAAATCAAAGATGCCACGCCCACGAATAGCACCCATATAAATTTGCATTATTTCATATATGCCAAAATAGTTCATACGTCAACCCATGTTTTCAGTTTTGATTAGATTAAAATCGGACCACTATATAACATCCATAAAAACCTATCGACTATTTTCTAGTATATATGAAAACAAGAAAGAACGCTGAAGTCGAGTATGCTCGAATGCAAGATACTCTGTACCCAATCTTAATGAGCCTTAAGATCGGTTTTATTTTACTACCATACCTCATTGAATTAAATTTTTATACATAAACATAAAAAATCCGGTAATTCTTTGTATGAGGCTTTACCTTAATTTTGTTGAACCAACCCATATTGGTCTATTTCATTGGGTCTATTCTAGGCATAATTTATACTAAATTTAGACTTTCTTGAATATGAAACAATTTTGGGGTAGATTTGCATGGGGGAACCCCTTAAAATGGGGCCAGAGAAAACCGTTTGCAAGTGCCCACTTGGCGGCTTAGGTGAGCTTAAGTTTCAAATATGTTGGCCCTATCTCTTACAGTCTCTCAGGACAGATGAACAGATAGACAGACGGACAGACGGACAGACAGACGGACAGACAGACAGACAGACGGACAGACATAGCTAGTTCGACTTTCCTTCTAATGCTGATCAGAAATATATATACTTTATAGGGTCTATCTTGCCTCCTTCTAAGTAGCCTTTTTTCTGTCTGTTTTACCCTTTGGGTACAGGGTATAAAAAATATTATTTATGAAATTTTTTATAGCTCCTAAATAAATTCAACTCTCATTTCCTGGATTATTTCCAGAAAATTATTATATATTTTTTTATATCATCAAGTTCTTATATAAACCGATATATTGTCTCTAAACTTGGGTTTTATCGGACCATTGACCCTCACAGAACGCCTTAACAAAATATTACCTACGCTAATGATGGTTAGTCGTATGATATTTGAGGATTCGTGTGAAGTAATGAATTGACAAACGGAACGATTTTTATAATTTCGAAGGGTCTAACAAATCACAATATTTTGGTTGTTAGAAACATTTGCACAATTTTAATATACCTAACAGAAATCCTCGAAGTCTCTTCACATTTTAAGAGTATTTAAACTTTGTTTACACAGAAGTTAAAATTTTCTCTTATTTCAATTTTAATGAAATATTTCTGATTTTGTGTCTTTTTTTCTTTTTTTTTTTTTTTTTGCACAGCATGCGGTCTTCATTTCACTTTAACTTCTGCTCTGCCCTGGGTAATCAGCATTCAACATCGTTCCGTTCCGTTCAGTCAGTCAGCCAGTCAGTCAGGTGGTATCATGATGCGTATACAATAGTTATAGAGTTGATGTCTTGATCAACTTGCCATCATTATACGATGATACTCACTCAAAAATTGCTGTATTGAAAGTGAAGTTAATATATTTTCAGGGTGTAAACCAGACTAAAGAAACAGAAAACCAAAACGTTCGAGCCAAGTTTTAATGACTCCTTCGCACAAGAGCAGCAGCAGCTGTCTTTTGAGGTTTTTTTTGATGGCGTTCGCATTCTTTATTAGGTTTTGTTGTTGATGTGGCAGCCACAGTAACCGATCTTGATCTAATTTAGGCGTATTAGAGAGCAACAACAACAAATAGCATCTTTTGTTCTTCATTTTTTCGAAGGCGGCGGCAACGATTGTGTATGATAAAGACACAGCAGGCACAAAGGATACACGCGCAAAATGGCTACTCTAAAAAGGATCACAAAGAAACGCTTAGTCGTATCTTATCGCAATGCAACTTATGCCTTACTAATGGCTTCATTAGACAATCTTGTAACATTATGCAGCACACATGTGCTCAACTTCCACTTCAGTTAATGCGGCATACAATCTTTGAAGTCGTAAAGCCTTATGCCTTATGTTCTACTTATTATCCTTTACAAGTCAATTCGTTCCATAAAATTGCTTTGCATAATCTAACTAAAAATCAATGCTTAAGTGCATTATTGGAGCGTTTCGAGTGCTTAGTGCAACAAATTAGTTTCGATAATTTCAAATATTTTGTCAATATTCTTAACATCGATTAGTAACTGTACTTGACAATATTATTAACAATTTCTTTATCTAAAGGAAACATATTTTATATACGATAATAAACAATAAAATTTTTTTCGCTGTTAACAGCAAAACTTGATTAATGTTTGCTCATAAAAATATTTTTATTTTTTGCTGTCAAACGTGTAAAAAACTTTGCTGCAATCGTAAAAAAGGATACGCGCATAAAATATTTGAGTGACTGATTGTGTCTTGTCTTGAATTAATGTAGAAATGTTAGGGAGAGATCATGCACTTACACTCAGCTATAAATAAAACTTAAAGTTAAATTTGAGTGTTCAGGCAAAAGATGTGTCATAAAAAATTTTTCAGAAACAAAAGCAATTTCATACAAAGTCAAAATGTTGTAAAATACACAGAGAGAAATTGAAATGAAATATTAATATGAAAGATTAAAATTATGTAGTAAAAATTGTTCCTCTTTAATTTGGCAATCAAACGCAAATCTATTGAATTGATTTAGTGGGTTGAAGTACGAAGAGATGCGTTTATATGGGTTTTATTGGTTTATTTAGATGCACACTTAAAAAATACGAGCCTGAAAGATGATATAGATGCTGAAGAAGAAAGATTGTTGAATAAATCTTAGTCAGGATAGAATTGGACTTTCTGATGAAATGTACACTATGTGAACGGCTTTCATTATCCTCTAGGCTGAGTAAGAACTCTGTATGTGGGGATAGACCTATTTTAATAATGAGATAATAAACAGTCAGTCTGTCAAGTAAGTAACCATAGTTAAGACCGTTCAAGTGAGTAGATTGATTGAACTAATTACTTAGCCTGACGGTACGGTAGGTCTCTGTGAATGACGGAGTTCCTAACGTAGGTTGGCGCACCTATGATACTGCGGAGCAGCTTGCTTTGGAATCGCTGCAGGATTTCAATGTTAGAATCATATTAGACTTAAGCAGCGCTTTGTAGAGCAGTACTTTGTTGCGAGTTGTCAGCTCCGATCTCCTGCCGAGTAGACAGTTCAATTTAGCTTACTCTAGGTTTAGCTGCTTCTTTTTGGTTTCAAGGTAAGCCTGGCAGTTTTGACGCCTGTCTAGGGTTGAGGCCCAGATACCTCGCCTTGTTCACCACTGGGAGGAGTACACCATGAAGGCTGACTGGAGGGTAGTTGAGTCGCAAAAGTCATATGAAGCGACTTCTCCGTATGTTCCATCTCAGAAGCCAATGTGGCAGTACGTCTAGCTGCCTTTGGATGATTTTCAGAGGCCTCCGAGCAGTCAGACAACAAGGAGCTGCTCATGTTGCAGCACAGATAGATCCGCAGTGAAGAGGGATTATATGATCGGGCCTAGCACGCTGCACAGTGCAACGCCAGCCCTTACGCGTTCTATCCTCGAGTTGGAGCTCTCACACCTCACATAGAAGCATCTGTTCAGTAGGTATGATTTGAGGTTAAGGTAACATGGAGGATAAGGTAATATGTAGAGTAGTTCAGCAACGCGTGTTTCACATCCGGAAATACCGCGGAGGAGCACTTCTTTCCTCAATGGAGCAGAGAATCATTTGAACAACGCGGTGGCTCTGGTCAGGTGTACCGTGATGTCGCCGGAATTCAAATTGATGGTTTGGAATCAGGTTGCCTTTTTCCAGTAGCGGCAACATTCTAGCCAAAAGTATTCTTTCGAATATTTTGTAGAGTATGTTCTGGTTTCCCAGGTTTTGGGATCATAATAACCTCCGCACACTTCCATTTTGATGAAAAGGATAATATTGAGAGACAGATTCTCTAAGAAAGCCTTCAGATCATTGGAACTTTTAAAAAACTGTTGGTCAGTAGCCCATGTCAATAGATTTCTCATATTTGGGTCCAGAAATTTTCATTTGTGGTACAATCTATTATTTGCGTCTACAAACAGTTTACTTTAAAGTATTTAAAAATATTTGTAAACGGACCGATTAACGCAAAGTATAATAGTGGGTATGTACTTGAATAAGCTGCGACACTTTTATTATATATATGTCCAGAACTTCGAGAAAGCCTTTTCAAAAAGTACCAATAGTTCTGACTTTCACTGAGTGTGTAATGTAGCGATGGCACGATTAATTATAAAATTGGAATAAAACGGTTAATCGATTAATGAATCAATTATTTCTTTTTGTAATCTTCTGTTTAAGCCCCTTCGACGAATCGTAGGAACCAACTTGGAGCGCTAGTTTGTGATAAGGATGGTCGAGAAAATGTTAGGTATGATCCAATCTATTATTATTTTTCAGTGTAAGTGGAACGCAACATTTATAAATTCATAAAGAATTTTGAAATAAACAAAACAGACAAATTCACACCTTTAAAACCACAACAACTGATGCAGTCATGAGGAATTTGTTTTATAATAAAATATCTTCGAATTTGACGATCAAACTAAAAACAAAACAAAAAAATGAAACTATATAGTATATCGGGACCTGCATCAAGGGATCGAACAACGAAAACCACTTAATGGCAACGCTTATGACTTTTATGACATTTTCTTTGAAAAACATTTTTATTAGAATATCATAAAAATAATAAAATATATTTTTATATTTAAACGTTTTTTCGATTGCACACACGAATATCTTTTTTATCTGTAATGAATTTGTAGTTTAATTTTATTATTTTACTTATTTTGTATGCGGCACACAAACATTAGCAATAAAAAAAAAAAAATAAAATAAAATAAAATAAAATAAAATGTAAAGAAATGCAACAGGAAACTCTTCAACATAAAATCTAAGTAACGCGTTCGATAAGATTTTTCCTTTTTTTTTTAAGGTTTCAGCGCCTTTAATGATTTCCGTCAATCTTTGGCAACAAAGTGTTAACATGTGTTCAAGCGCCTTTAATGAATTCGACAAAAAGACATTTTACAAAAAAAAAGAAAAGGAATTCTATTGTGGCAATTAGTTAGCACCCTGAAAATATAGACAAATAATCATTGTGACCAAATGTTGTCGTACCATTTCACACATTTCACATGTGAAAGATGAGTGTTAGCATTCAAAAAAAACTTTACAAAAGGTGTGAAAAATCAAACAAACTTAAGCGCCATGCAAAACTGTAGAAAGATTTTATATGACATTTAATTACAGCATTTCGATGGCTAATAAAATGAATTTAATGACGGGAAATACGGCGCGGCGCTTCACAAATTGCCATAAAAAACCAAAAAAAAAAAAAAGATTCAAGTAATTAGCGTGCCGACGTCAAGATTTGTGTCAGAAAATGTGGCTACGATGCAAACTGGGCGCCACATGTGTATGCAAGCTGATTGTAAAACGTTTTGTGAGATACGTAAATAGCAAAAAAAAAAACAAAAAAAATTGTTGGAATCAAAATTTCACAGAGCATATATAAGCATATTTTTGAACAGTTTTATAAACCAAATCTACATATAAAGGCATGATGGTCTTTTTGTTCGCTGGTCTTGATTTTCTCGTTGTCTTTCCTACTAGTGATCTAGGACAAATAAGTAAAGTAAATTCAATTACAGGGACCCTAGTTAAGATTTTGTATGTCAAATGATCGACTTCGATGACCGCAGCAACTATTTTATACATCAAAATAATCGATTATTTTAGAACACAGATAATGTTATTATATAATATAAAGACAGTTGAAACTCTCTTGGACGGACATCTATGGTTCTAGTGATTTTGTCCATTCAAGTGATATATCTGTACATGAGAGCGCAATTTATGATTAAATACTAACCAAAAGTTGGGATCAAGAAAATCGTCTGACCAATAGAGATATCCGCAAATGGGAGTTGTCCATTATCGGAGCTTTCACTGAATTTGGAATATTGGTTGTTTTCACCTCGTATCAATCATACCAAAGTCGGAGGGCCTATATGCTATTTTTACTTGCGTAAAATCTTTTAAGTTAAAGTGTTTCAAAATAGGTACGTACTTTTTGCTACTATTTTGAAACCGTTAGCGAAAAAAGCCGATATAGCGGCTTGAACATCTACAAAACTCTTTCATTAAAGGATGCTGTTAAAAATGAAGTCGAGTTATTAACTGTTTCATTATTAAGCAACAACAGTTAACCGAAATTTGTGACAAAAAAAAAATATATTAATTTCAAGTAGGATTTTAATGGAATCTGAGATGGTGAAACATTTTGAAACCACTTGTAGCATTCCTCAACTCTGTCAGTGAATAAGCAGCCATCTGAAGAAGCAACAAGTACGCTTCCAGTGGAACAATTATCATAGAAGATAGGAATGGAAGATTGGAATAGAATATCATCTTTTTGATTAAACAAATATGAAGTATTCTAAAATCGATGAGTCCCAATCCATCTCTTCAGCCAGGTATTGTGTAATATTTAACAAATATTTTATTGATGGAAAAAAATAAGAGCAGCCGTGACTTTGGACTGATACACAAAAAACGTTATACTTCTGTGTCCAAATAGTAGGAATGGATGGAATAAATAAAAAAATCTTTATATATTCGTCCTCACCAATTTCGTCCCCTTCAAAATAGTCCCTTCCTGATATAATACACTTATGCCACCGCTTCTTCCAGTCCTCGAAGCATGCCAAAAGTCTTTTTCGGTATAGCCTTCAGAACACGCACCGAATCACGTTGAATGTCTTCAATCGATTCAAAACGGTTTTCTCGGAGTGATCTTTTGAGTTTTAGAAATAGCCAGAAGTCGCATGGAGCCAAATCAGGTGAATAATGTGGTTGCGGAACGATATTGGTTGCGTTTTTCGCAAAAAGTCACGAAGAATAAGAGCAGTTTTTCAAGAAAATTCGTCATTATTTGTACCAATCAAAAATTGACGCATTTGAGGCCCAAAATAACTTTCAAAATGGTACTAGTTGCTCTTTTGACACGCCAATTTCATCAACAATGTCTCTGATAGTTAATCGACGGTGTACAAGCACTAATTCATTTACCTTTCGGATGTGAGCACACTTCGTCTTCAACGCGTTCTCTACATTCTTGGAACAATTTATACCAATCATATGTTGTTGATTTTAATAGAGCTCGGTCCCCATAAGCCTTTTTCAACATTTTTAACGTTTCTGCAGCATTTATTCCAATTAGAAAACAAAATTTGATCGCACTTCTTTGTGCCGCACAAAAACAAGAGTAACTCAAACACAAAAAAATATATTTGACATATCTATATACATATCAGTAACAGTTGTACCAACTTAAAAAAATAGATTGAGCGAAATTATTTACCCGCGTAATTTAAATCGAATTTAATTTTTACTAAATAAATATTAACTATTTTCATAAAAATCGAAAATTGGTGGCATGTTCGTACGGTAGCTATACCTTTGACACCTGAATTCAACATACAAATTTTCAAGTATCTATAAAAAACTTAATTATCGACTTTCAGTTCAATACTTTCAAAACTGAGCGAATCCCAAATTGATTCCTCTGATCAAGCTGATCAAGAATACTATATATGTATACCCTTTACAGGGCTTATGCGACAAACTGACATACTATTAGGAAAGAGTAAACAAATAATGAGCTTCATCTGTCGAATTTTCCAAGAATTCATCAGCTTACCCTCGTACAATATATGTCCTTAAATGACTATAGTTTAAAGTGCACATTTTTATTGATTACTTATGTAGGTTTTAATTCAGACTTGTTCTAAAAAAAATAAAGAATAAAAAGATTTATGGTTAAAATAGTCTTCCAAACTGTGCAAATTTTTATGTCATATTTTTATTTTCTTTTTTCTTGAGCTGCTATACAAAAAAATACTTCAACAATCCACATTCCACACAGCTGTTTATAGTTATACAATTATAAAAACATAAATAGATAATTTAATTTTATTTCTGACAAATGATGCCATCAGACTTCAGAAAACACATGTTACAACACTACAAATCAAAAATTAATGCTAAGCTTATACAAAACACTCATTCCAAGAATTGAAAATAATTTAATGAAAAGTAGATACATTATTATTTATAATTTTTTTTTGTATTTTTCTAAAACTAGAACAAACAAGATAACAAAAAAAAAAAATCTTATTAAAACAAACAAAAAGACTCCAACAGAAGTTCGGTTTATAACTTTTTCAACTTTACTAAAAAATCGTGCTCAAACTGTGTTCTCCATTGAAGGGGAAAAACACAATACGCGCCAGCGAGTGACATTTGTTATGTCAATGTGACAGCTATCAATCGAAATCGGAATTGTCAGATGTCAACAGTCGACGACTACGCGAAGTCAAAGTCAAAGTCTGTCGTTTTTTCATAGTTGAAGTCGTGCTTGTCTTTGTTGCTGCCTTTCTTTAGTGTTGACAAACGTTTCTCTTGTGAGCTGTCAACTGTCATCGTACACACAGCGGGGACCTCCCAAAAGAATATAAGTATTTTTCAAAAAAAAAAAAAATTCTTCTCTAAGAACTTTCTTTCTGTGGCAAGCGCTGCTAATTGATTATTGCGGTTAAAAATGCATTCGTATCGGTTCTGAAAATTTTCGCATTTTTTGATTTAATAATTTTGCATGCATTTTGAGGCGTTACTAATAAATGAGCTCGAGATAATTCTCAAGAGACTTGTGAAATTTTTAAGAAAATTTCTAGCTACCTAAGAAACTAATCAAGTAGAAGTTGAAAATAACTAAGTCTTCCATGGCGTCACAGCGTGTTGCATGCGCCTAGGGATTTCGTTGCTTCAGAATTTTCTCTTTCTGTCATCTATCAAGTTTTTTCTCTTGAAAAAAAAATCTAATGACAGGTAATTTTAGGTTTCAATTGTTTTATAAGACCTCAAGTACCTGTAGAGAATTTTTTCTTTTGGTTTTGCAATCTGACAAGGATCTTGAAGGTTTTTTTTTGCTTGATTTGCAATGAGCCTTTGCAAATTGTTTGGCTTAGCCTGTGATTTAATTTTGTACGCAGAAATCATTTCGTTGCGGTTGAAAAAAAAAATAATAAAAATTTTAAAAATAATATTTACCTAACACATTACTACTTCATTCATTCAAAAAAAAAAAAAATATTTCTGCTACAAAAAATTTATTCCAAAAATAAATAAAAAAATGTATACAAGATAAAATTCCAGCATACATAAACACATCAACACAACTGTCGCGCTTGTTATCCTTCGAATGTTTATCCTTTTTTGTCATCACTAACAAAACTCCTTCACATTCATCATTATTTTTATCATGACGAACATATGTTGTGCCTTCCATTTCATTTCATTTAATTTTAATTTATTTCGTTTTTAATGAAAATTTTTAGTGTTACAGTTTTGAGTTTTTCAGAGCGAAAAGAAACCTTTTTTTTTTAGAAGACCAAAACAAAAATATCATCGAACAGATTGTTATCTTAATGACTTTATTCTTTTTTTTTTTTTTGGGCTTTGTCTCGTCTCATAGCTATATTTCAATCTATTGTCCTGTCTAGTCCTTGACCAGCAGTTGCTTTGTTATATTTAAAATATTTTCTATTTCATTTCGAACAACACAAATATTTTATTTTTATGTGTCTGACCTTCTCTAATTTCCTAAACTATTTTTGTATTATTTTACCAGAGTATCTTTTCTTTTTCAGTAATTGTTATATTTTCAATTGCAGTTTTTTTTCCACTTTGTGGCTTTTTCAACTGCATTCTTTCAATTGCGATTTGTCTGATTGTGAGTATCCTTTTTTCTATACAAGTGCTTTGTGTTGTTCTGTGCCTGTGTATGTGTGTGTGTGTATATTCAAGTGGCTTGTGGCTGCATAATGTTTTAGTTTTGTTTTGTACAGGATGTGCGCTGATTTGGTTATCTGAGATTTTCTTTTTTAAAACATTCATATACAATATGATATATTGTATAGTATATACTCGTATGATGTGCCTATTACTAATGTGTTTATAATTTGTTGTTACAAGTGATGCTGCAGGTTTAAATGTCTACCATATGTCGTATATATTGTGTTTGAATTTTGCAAAGCATTATTTCAGTGAGGTAGACCATGTATTACAGTGAAAGTCAACAGATGTACTTATTGTTGAAATAATTACTTAATTTTATAATTGGATTTGAAAGAGTATACTGTACTTTTTTTTTATATGATTGAAAAATATGAGATCTGACAACTTTTGAATATATTTAGGGAGTGACATAGATTTATTAAAGATTGATCTGTTTTGCTTTTTTTTTTTTGCTGCCTTTTGTTCTATAACATAATTCGACAAATTTAACTCTTTAATTGTTATAAGATAATGTCCATACGATCCTTAAATGTTTTTTTTTTTTCGTTTATAACGAATTGGAAATTGGAATTTTTTTATCAAGTAAATTAGGGCGAAAGTAGTAAAAATCAAGCGATAACTTTAACTTCGGTAGCATTGAAGCTCAAATACCCGCCACACGAATCTTTAATAATTTTCTTCACAAAAAAAATAAATGGGAAGGTGAGTTTGTATGGGGTCTATATGTAATAGTTGTCAGATCCTTGTCATATCGGTAGCATATTCATAGGATAACAGTAGACGTGATTTTACTTAGATTAGAGTGAATTTATTCACAAATAAGAACTATTTTCATACAAAATCTGAATAATGGGCGCTACGTTTACATGGGGCCCATATCAAAAAAAGGGCGTGGCACCTTTCATTAGATATTAGATGCCATTAGAAGTGTTTTTACCAAATTAGTAGTAAATACATTCATAAATAATAACTATTTTCATCCAAAAAAATCGAAAAAAATGGTAAGTTTGTATGGGGGCTATATATAAAAAATGGGTGTGGCACCTTGGTTCTGACATACAAACTGCCTAGGAGCACAAAAAGCTCAAGTTTGAGATTTCAGCTCAATATCTTTAAAACTTTCCGAGAGAAACGCATTGCAACAGACGGACAGACAGAAGGATGGGCAGACGGACGGACATGGCTAGATCGATTCGTCTCATCGAGCTGATCAATAATATATATACTTTATGGGGTCTCCGATGCCTCCTTTAAAGCGTTACGAACTTTCCGATAAACTGATAATACCCTTCACACTATGTGTGGCGGGTATAAAAACACTTTTTAGACAGTTTTGAGGTACATTTTAACAGTTTAACAATCATATTGATAAAAAATCAAAAAAGCCTTCAATCCTTATCGATTGTTATATTAGAAATGTTTGAATCCAATTTGGAGTGAAAGACTCGATGTGAGACCTATTCAAAAGACCATGAATTTAAAACCATGAATATTTATTTCTGAGTTCAGAATGTGAAAATAATCAAATAAACAGAATCAATTCACATTGGCTCGATATGACCACATTTTGCCTTGACTATGGCCTTGAGATGCCCTTATGTGGTTTGCCGTTATTAGCGCCCACTCAATGATAATTACTTTCTTCAGTATCTCGAGGCTGGTGTATTTTTAAACCTCTCCAAAATGGTCCAGAGAGAATTGTCGATTGAATTCAAGTTTGATGAATTCGGGAGCCATTGTGTAGTCGAAATGAAGCTCGGAACGTTGTTTTTTCTATATGCATGGTTAACTCGTGCTCTGTGAGACGCGTTTTACGAATAAAAACTGTATGTGGCTCATCAACAAGTGGTCAGAAAAACGTGTTGAAGAAGTTGTCTCATGATGTGGGGGGCACTAACTTTAGCTTGATTTTGAATCAAATAAGTCGTACATCCCCATGTTGAAGACAACCTTTTTGGTATTATAGATGTACATATTCTTAGATTACCCGGCTAGATTTGAGCTCTTCTGACTTTATTGCAAAATAAAATTAATAAGTATAGGATAAGGCGCATATCACTCGTCACTCTAATTTGATTACTTTACATTAAAAAGAGCATATGTCAGCTGTACAAATTTTAAGTCGAATAATAATAAAGTAGTCCCAAGGCATATGTTCTACCTCTAAACTTCTCTTCTCCTGTTTTTTTGGTTTTTTTTATACATCTTTTAACATCTAACTTTCTTTCTCGGAAATTTTTCACAGTAAAAATACAACAGCTAATCGAATTGGTTTTTCTTGCAACCATACGCCCAATCGCTACAAGCTGTGAGTGTCAAGAACAAACCAAACAGTCTACGCAAGGTCATTGCTTCTTTAACTAACAAACTAACCATAGGCACACACACTAGGTGTCTGGCTGACAAGTTAAACCGGTGATAATTTGTTTATATACGGTCATATTCCGTTGCAGATATATTTTAGCACAATTGCATTAAAAAGACCTGCAGTGCGGCAGTTAGACGCACAGCATGCAAATTCATGAATGAAGGACATTGCTTGTATTTTCCATGAGGCAAGAACATGATAACACCTAAGATTTTCCGCTTCTTGCTGTCATTGAGGCTCTTTTTGTAACATAAAAATGCAAAAGCAAATTAGCAAAAACAACAACAAGAAATTTGACCTATTGATGATTTTATTACTCTCACACAGCACAGCTGTACGATCGATCGTACGGTTTTATCGCTACGAGTATACCCTAGAGACGGAGAGAAGAGAGTCATAAACTCAGCATGTTTGACTCATTGATTTACGATCTTGTTAGTTGTTCTACAGCAAAATAGACGAATGACATTGACCATAAAATCAATTACGACATTTTTTTTTTCGTGTCGAAATAAAATTTCAATACCAATTCGCTTCGAACGGAATCTGACAGTTCGACTTTTTGTACTTTTGACAACTTTGAAGATTTTATGACAACTCATCATAGCATGACATACAATTTCTTTTAGGAATATTCTGGTATAAAAGCGTCCATAATTAGTCATTAAAGCGTGAATTGTCGAAAATATGTTGTTTTGTGGCTGTTTTGGGATATACGCAAGTATAAAAGTTTGTAAAGTCATTTTCCAGGAAACGCATCAAAAATAAAACACAGAACATTTCCGAGTTTTATTGATATTTCGAATTGAAATGCTGTGGCTTGTTTTTTTTTTCTTTCTTGGTTTTATCTTTTCAATAATCCAAAAGATTGCATGTTAATTTAAAATATTTAAAATTTGTTCCAGTACCAACATTTTTAACTGCATTTTTCCTCTCTGCTTGCCTTATGGCTCAATTAATTTATAACTTTTTATTTAAAATGCGCAAGTAGTACTTTTTGAAATTAAGTTAACTAAAATAATTTTTAACACTGCATTAAACTAACAAAAACAAGAAAAAACGTTGACTTCGGTGAAACCAAAGCTTCAATACCAGACACAATGATTAGATTAATTTTTTTTTAAATGAATATGTAGGTTCGGTTTGTATTGGGGCTATATCTTACCTCAATCAATCCACTGAAAAAATGGGTTGCTCAAGATGCATTGTAGACCATTTTTGAAACAAATCGCTTGATAAATAACCCATTTTTCATATAAAAACTCAAAACTCGGCGGAAATATTGAATGGGGGCTATAATGTAACGTAGTCCCAGCTCAGCCATGGTTCATTTTCTGAACATGGGTTGCCATTAGAAACGTTTTTATCATATTTGAGACAAATCGTTTCATAAATTATCCATTTTTCATATAAAAACATAAAACTTGGCTGAAGATTTTCTTCGGGTCTATGCTATAGGGGTCCCACCCAAGCCATGGGTCCTTCTCAAAACATGGGCAGCTATTAGAAGTATGGTTACCATATTTATTTAATAGGTTAAGTTAGGTTAGAATGACCGACGCGAATTCTCGCGACGTCACTTAGGCCAGATAGGCCCATTGTGATACCATATGATCCCTCATTTATTTCCTTCTACTCGAACCAGCTCGATTTCCTTATGAAGGAGACTACTGCACCTATCTTGACTGATGCAATCTTCGCCAGACTATCGAGAAACGGCCTACCAAGTACGGTAAACCTTATTATCCTAAGAGCTGGGCAGTGGCAGAGAAAATGGTCTACTGTCTCCTCCTCTTCCTCGTTTCTACAGCTCCAATAGAAGTTATTTGATGCTACCCCTAGTCGGACGGCATGTCTTCCCACCAGGTGGTGTCCCGTGAGAGATCCAAGAATCATGGATAGAGTCTGTCCATTATGGCGCATGAGTTGGGCTGTACGCTTAGTGTTGTATTCTGGCCACGTAAGTTTCGAGATATTACCTTTAGGATTTGTGGTCCAACTAATTTCAGCAAGTCTGATTATTTCCTCTTTCACTCGCAGCTTCAGAGATGCCATGGGAATTCCTGTCGAACTCCTCCCTGAAGGAATAACGGAATTTGTACCTTCTCTGGCTAAGCCAATTTATAAAGAACTCAAAATGAGGGTCAGAAACGTTTTGCAAGTTAAGAGATTCTTTCGTTTTTACGATATTCAAAATTAGGTTAAAACAAGGAAAAACGTTAACTTCGGTGGAACCGAAGCTTAAATACCCGTCACACGAATCTTTGAATAGTTTATGTGTGATCATAAGTGGCTTATATACATTTATAAATATATATTTGAAAATAATTACTTTTTCATACAAATGTTCGAAAATAATCAATAAGTTTGTATGGGTGCCTTAGCTAAAAATGGGCGTGGCACCTTGGTTTTGATATTGAATGTCATTACAAGTGTTTTAACCCAAATTTGAGTGAATAGTTTTATAAATAATACCTATATTTATACCAAAATTCGAAAATGGGCGGTAAATTTGTATGGGGGCTATAGCTAAAAATGGGCGTGGCAGCTTGGATTTGACATTGGATGACATTAGAAGTATTTTTACCCAACTTCGAGTGACTTCAATCATAAATAATAGCTATTTTCATGCAAAAAATTAGAAAAAAACGGTAAGTTTGTATGGGGGCTATACCTTAAAATGGGCGTGGCACTTTGATTTTAACACTTGAACTGCTTAGGACTGAGAAAAGCTTAAGTTCCGAGTTTCAGGTCAATATCTTTAATACTAAGCGAATGAATCGCATACATACAGACAGACGGACAGACAGACGGACATGGCTAGATCGACTCGTCTCGTCGTGCTGATCAAGAATATATATACTTTATAGGGTCTAAGACGTCTCCTTTAATGCGTTACAAACTTTCTGACAAAATGATAATACCCTCCCCACTATGTGTGGCGGGTATAAAAATGTGAGGACCTAGTCTTATAATTATCAAGCAGACAGACGAAAGTTTAGAGAGATTTCTGTACAACTTGCGTGTCACAAACTTAAACACAAAATTAATATGCCACCACACAATATGTGAAGAGCATTAAAGTAAACTTGGTGCAGTCAAAAAAAAAAAAACGTAATTATAATTTATGAACAACCGCATTGGTCACTTTGTGAGTCTTTTTTCTGTTTAGTCCTTTTAGTCCTGCTACACATTTTTTTTTGTAAAAAATTTGCAAATTTTTTCACGCTACACCGTAGCAAATTTTTGTGTTGCCGCAAAATTTTCGCTAGCAAGCAAAAAAAGTCAAAAAATGTCCTTACCGTATCCTATTTGTATGCATTTTGCCTTCTAATGCGCTGCTAATGGCATTTTCTGCACTGTGGTCGACCGGCGATAATGAAGTGTAAACTGTTCGTGGTATTTTGCTGCAGCAGCAGCAGCAACATTAAGGATTTTACGCAGTAGGCGTAGGCGTACACAAGGACATGTTACTTAACTGGCTTATTGGTTGGTATTATTCAGGTAAATGCAGTGTAGGTGTAAAATTGATTTCTAATTTGCGTGGTTTTGCATTCTGTTTTCGTTCTTTGATTTGTTACACTTCAGCGGTTTAGGATCTTTTTCGGTTTCCTTAGCTCAAGGCTATGCATTGGGTGTGATTTGGTTAGATTTAGAAAACTTGTTGGTTATGGTATACGAGTATGTAGCTAATTTGCTGTTTAGGCGTGTTAAAATGTTCTAAGAAGAAATTCTAATCGAAAATCTTAATTTTTGACAAAGCATAACGAAACTAAGGAACAATATGTCATGCATCATTGCTTATTTAAAGTTCTAAAATATATGAAGTCATCTATCAAGCTAATTCTTACATCTTACTTTATATCAACAACGCTCAACAAATGATTTCTAAATTATGATCGCTTTGCTTATCGCATTTAATATCAGTTGAAGTTAGTTTTTGTTTTATTTTTTTTTGAAATATTGAAATATGAACCGCACATTAATATCAATTCTTGTATACAGTACAGAAAGCGTAACCAAAAACCTTAAGTAGAACCGCATCGAAATGAAGTGGATAGTAACAGATCGAAGTGTAGAGAGAGAGCTGTGGATGAAAGCAAGAAACACATTAATTGACTTAATTGCAACTCAAACACGTTGCGGCGTATTCGTATTAAAAGGTTTGATATAGAACTTTGTATGGATTTTTTTTAAAGAGAAAAAAAAACAAGAAATTCTTCTAACTTTGTAAGATACCTAAAAATATGGTGTGATGTACTTAAAAACTATAAAATTTCCGACTCTAGGAAATCGTTTTTAGAGCTGGTAGCCTCGTTTATACAAAATCATTCGATCTGATAGAAAATACTCGTATTGTATCCTAGTGGTACTGATGATCGACCCATAGGTAATTAGCTTACTAGCCAAGCTTTTTTTTTACATCAAAATGTTCTACAAAATCTGATTTGTCCAGCTCTGCAACAGCCTGAGAGAGTCGGTGACCGGTGGGTCATTCTACAACAGCCGTGACCAGCCATTGACAAGATTGCGTGGGTTAGTCACTGATTGGCTGATGTGAGACAGTTGCTGACCGATCTAATAGGGTATTATACACTTCCTTCTTTTTTTGTTGACCTAGTTAAAAAACGGACTCATATGGTTCCTTTGCTGAAGATGTTATCGGTGCAAAAATGGAAAAATTAAACATAAAGTTCATCTAATATTTATTTTATCGCATCATACTATATTTTATGAATAAACAGTTTAAGAATTAAAAAGTTTCATTAAATTTAGAGGCAACCCAGTAGTGGGCGGCAACTGTCCAAGACTGATGCAGAGCAGACCCAATGCATATTATAGGTGACTCGTCGTCGGTACACTCTACAACAGCCCTGGCTAGTCGTTGAGTAGTCCTTATGAGTTAGGCAAACTGCATACAACTTTCGAAAAAGGGGCCACTTGGCATTGGGTCGACTTTGCAACAACCCTGACTAGTCACTGACTTACCCGAATAGACAAGTCAGAAAATAAGTCAGTCCGGTAAACTGACCCGAAACAGTACTGCTAGGATTTAACTGTACATAGTGCAAAATTTACAGATAGGACCGAAAAGATTCACTCTATTCCGCTTTCAATTACAGGTCCAAGGAGAAACAGATATTATACTGTTTCTCTTTGAATCCAACAACAAAACTGCGGACACGAAGCAGAATCCTTAGAATGGAAATCTTATATGATACCATATGATCCTCTATAATTTTCTCCTACTCGAACCAGCTCGATTTCCTTATGCAGGCGGCTACTGCACCAATCTTGACTGATGCAATCTCCGCTAGAATATCGAGAAACGACCTACCAAGTACAGTAAACCTTATTCTTCCAAGGGCTGGGTGGTCTCCTCCTCTTCCTCGTTTCTACAGCTCCTACAGAAGTAATTTGATGCTACTCCTAGTCGGACGGCATGTCTTCCCACCAGTCAGGGTCCCGTGAAAGCTCCAACAATCATGGATAGAGTTTGTCTATTATGGCGCACGAGTTGGGTTGTTCGTTTAGTGTTATACTCTGGACACGTAAGTTTCGAGATATTACATTTGGGATTTGTGGTCCACCTAGTCTCTCACTGTACAAAGGTTCAGAAACTTTTCCATAATCCCTTGTTCAATAACAAACTTCAACATCGAAAAAAAAGATGAGCACGTTAATAAGCATTTCAAACAAAGTAAAAAAAAAGATAGCAACAACACTGTAAACAATAAAGAAAAAAAAATATTAAAAATTAACAACAAAATTATTTCCCATAAATTCTCGTTAATATAGAAAAACAAGAGAACGATCAAATAGACGAGGGGCAACAACGCGCGCGGTTGTGTATAAATATTAGCAATGAAGTTAGTAACACTCACTCGCTCTAACTTACACTTTCTCTAACTATCTGCATAACACACTCTCACGCACTGTTACTGTTGTTTTTGTTGTTGGTTTGATCATTGATTCAGGCTGGCTTTCACGCTGCTTAATTAAAAGCAAACAGCAGGCAGCTCTCTTTCTTTACGCTTCGCTACCGCTATTGCTGCTAATTACGACGAAGTGATACGAATGCTATTCGAATGTGGTATTCGGCTGTCAATGATGATGCTGTATGAAGATGCTTCTATCTAATTTTTCTTCTCTCTCTTTCTCACTCTAACATATATGTATACTACTTCGCACTAAGAGTTTTGTGCAATTTGTCTCCTAATCAAATATCATTTGTTAATGTCAAAAAGCGGGTGCGAGCGTGTTTAATTGTTTAATGAGTGAAGGGAAAGAATGGAAGAAAGTGAAGAAGCAGAGCAAATGCGCGTTGATAGACATAAGCAAG
Organism: Leucophenga varia; assembly: GCA_018903435.1. Classification (NCBI taxonomy): domain Eukaryota; kingdom Metazoa; phylum Arthropoda; class Insecta; order Diptera; family Drosophilidae; genus Leucophenga; species Leucophenga varia. The sequence goes on from JAEIFJ010001047.1 coordinate 246,331, forward strand.
GCATGCGGTGATATTGATAGTAGTATTGTTGTTGTTGTTATTATGTATTACATTTACATGCGCGCAAACTGACAGAGAGAAATTGAAAATCGAGATTAAAACGCTTGCATTGACATTTACATAAATACAAAAATTATTGAAGTACAATATGCATTTATCAATATAGAAGCATCTGAAAAAAATGATGGGCATGATAAGTAATGAAATTTTAAATAATCAAAAATATATGTATGTATAGCAGTTCTATATTTATGGAATACTTATAAGCAGATACTTTTAAAGTCGCATTGATGAAGAAAGGAAAACTGTGTACTTATTTTGATGGGATCTTACAAAGCAAAGAAAATGCCCAAATCACATTTAGTTCGTACCCCTGAGCATCATAATGCAACTTTAAAATGATATAATTCAGTTATTTATAAAGATAAGTCCAACTGAAGGTTTATTTTATTATTCCTAATACATACATATATTTTTGGAACCAAGTCTGTTAAGTTGAAAGAATGCTCGAGTACATACATACCATGGTATTCATTTCCTATAAACCTAAATAATGTCCTAGGTGCAGGATTCAACTTTAAAAAAAAAAAAAAAAAACACAAGGAAAAACGTTAATTTTGGTTGAACCGAAGCATAATTACCCGACATACGAATCTTTAAAAGTTTATGTGTGATCATCAATGGATTAGATAGAACAAAGAGATGGGATGGGTGGGGATCAATGGTTTAACACAACTCAAACAATATTGGTATTAAATTATAAGCTAAAAATACAGATATTAGAATAATTTTCTTGAAAATATCAGACGATCAGAGGTAAGTTTGTATAGGGCTATTCGTTATAATGACTCAATCCGTATCATATCGCTGGTGTGCACATAGGATAATATTAGATGTATTTTTACCCAATTTGAAGTGAATACATTCATAAATAGTACCTATGTATATTTATACAAAAATTGGAAAATGGGCGGTAAGTTTCTATGGGAGCTATACCTCAGAGTGGATGGGCATAATATCTTTAAAACTGAGCGAATGAATTACCTCGCAACAGACAGACAGAGGGACATGGCTAGATCGACTCGTCTCATCGAGCTGATCCAGAACATATATACTTTATGGGGTCTAAGACGTCTCTTTTAGGGCGTTACAAACTTTTCGAAAAAATGAATATACCCATTTACACTATGTAAAAAATGAAGAACATTAAGTTCGCTAGTTCCGAAGTTTTGATACCCGTCGCACGAAATGTTTGTCACCAAAACTGGGAAATTTAACATAATCTTTATTCAATTTACGTATGTGCCCTGGTCCTTATTAAATCTACACTGCACATGGACTTCAATAAAAAAGTTTTGACCATATTTGAAGCAATTAACTTAATCCGTATCAATTTTGTTAAAATTAAAATAACCTTTTTGTTTGTAGGTGAGCTATATTCTATAGTGTCCCGATCTTTACGAATTCTCTTGTGTAGACATATGTTGACATTCGAAGTGTTTTTATTCAATTTAAAGGGAATACATTCATAAATATGTATAACCTACTCACATATAAAACTCGATAATGGGCTTTAGATTTGTATGGGGGCCCTACCAAAGATGGATATGGCATCTTGGTTCTGACATTGGATGACATTTAAAGTGTCTTAGCCTTACTAAAATAGGCGGCAGATTTGTATAGAAGCTACACCTTAGAGTTCAACATACAAACTACCAAGGACCGAGAAAAGCAGAATTTTGAACCAAGCCATGTGTGACGAGTATAAAAATGCATTTAAAAAAGTTGATATACTTTTCATAAAACATCCAAACACTTTGTATGATGGCTATATATTGAAGCTACTGCAAAGTACTTCAAAATCTTTATTAAAAACTAGAAAGTCGGTTTTCTAAAAATCGGCTAGTTACCCGATTTTAAAACGAGTTTCGTCTTACTTAGAGATCTGCCTATCAACAAAATTTTGAATAAAGAGGTACGAAAAAATTTAATTTGTTCAAATCTTCTGTGAACAGAAAATAAAAAAAAAATTGTATTTGGCTTTTTTGATCCTTCAGGGAATATTCATGAAATTATTATTTCAATGTCATCGATGTTGCACAATTTTATAAATTTTGACAAGTGCTAATTTGAAAATGCTTTTTTTACCGAAACTATTGTGAACTAAAAAACAATTTTTAAGCGAGCTATTGTGAATAGCATATTAATTGTGAATTAACGCATTATTGTGATTGATATGATCCTTGAGCTTACTTGCATTGTCTAAACAGCTGTTTAAGTGTTGAACTTTTTTAATCATTGCAAAATAGTATGTCAATTCGTTTACTCGCAGTCGTAATACAAACGTGCGGTATAAATTTTGTGTTATTGTGAATTTTGGATTATACGATTTTCGTAGTGTTTTAATAAATAAATTTTATTACGTCATAATCATATGGGACAAAGTGAGGGTGAGTAAAATTTATTTATTTAATTTTGTACTCTGACTACTTGGCGACCATATGCACCGATTGTATTACTAAATGAACAAAAAACCATTACAGTTGTAGGTATTTTCACAATAATTTTATAGAATTTCCAATATTTCCTTTCGCTTTCCCCACTCACTCTCCCTTTCTACATGCCGCAGTGAATATTTTGTTGTCTGTATTATTTGCGCTTTCATGCAGCAATCTTTATCCACTTTCGCCATCTTTAATTGTAAAAAATTTTTGCATGACAAATTGTCGATAAGATCGGTCATGAAAGAGTCACAGCTGAGTTAAAGCAACAAGCTAAACCCCAAACATTTCATCTTTCCCCTTACTACAAGATTTTTAACTTAAATTTTTTTGCAACAATTTGTGCCGCTGGGCTTCGTTTTGATGTTCATAGCGTGTGTTCCAACAAAATAACATAACATTCGCTGCGCTTAAAAAAAAAAAAAAAAAAAAAAGAAACCCGCTTCATGATCTTTTTTAGCTGATCTTCTTATTCGTTTGCTCTTTTACACTTTCTTACTTGCGGCATGTTGCACGCTCATTTAACGCTTTGAGTTAGCAACTTTATTATGCTTTCCGAGTGGCAAATTGAGACATTAAAATCAGCAAATATTTAATGACCATGTCGCATAGCAGATGAAGAAGAAGTGGAAGAAGAAGAAAATGTTGATGCGCTGCTGCTGTAGGGCAGTTGTTAGTGTAAGCGAGTGTGAGGGGGTGATTGCATGAGAATTGCATGTGCAAAAAAAATTATGAAATTTAATTATAGGCGTAAACGATCATTTATATTCATGATGAATTCATCAAAAGACAGAACAACTACATATGATATCGTAATATTAATGTAATGGAGAGATGCGAAGCGGTAGCATGCTTATCTTTATTGATGAAATATAAATATTTATAAAGACATTTGTAATAAATACCACATTAACCACAACAAGTTCCAGAACAAGCAAATGACCACGTTGAGAATACATGGGTTCACAAAGCATATGTAATGGTGAACTGCTAGAATAATATAAAATTAATCATATCATCTTTAGTTTCTTTTCGAAGTTGGTTTGTGATCAGCACTAGGGGAGTTTTCGGCTAGGACTCGCCGGATGGGGGGGATCTTTTCTTCGAATTAAAAAAAACATTCGTTCTTACAAGAGATTGTGCTGATCAAGCCAATGGAGATGTTAAAAATCAAATTGAGCTAAACTGTTCAACAACAGCCAGGTGTAATGCTGTGTATTACCCGCCCTACCATGCTATCGTATCTCAAAACCACAATTAAACAATAGCCCAAAAACAGACATCAAAGTTAATTTACGGCATTTTCCTTAAATAAAAAAAATATTACTCCGATTTCATATTAGAATTATTAAGCAAATCTATTTCAAATATTAAAAAAAAATTGAAGCTATACAAAAGTCACATTAAACAAACAAATTATTTAAGCTAATACAGTTGTATCGCGTTATAAAAAAATTAGAATAATACAATAATCAAAGAAAATATATATGTATAAATAGATAAGTAATGCATATATTCTGAGCCAAAAAAAAAAGAATGATACTAATAAAAAAATATGTTTTTGTTACAACTTACTGCACATGCATCGTTGAAGGCCTTCGTTGCTGCCGGTGAAGTAAATAGCTGTAAAAAAAAATGTTACAAAATGCTCTGGCTTGCTCTTCTTGATATCTTTCATTACTTAACATTTTTGTTTTTATAAACTTTTTAGAAATTAATACATAATAATTATTTTTTTTCAAAATACAAAAGTTAAAGAAAACATTATTAACCGTATTTACATAGATTTCGTTTTACATTAAAACATTTAGTTATCAATACTGAATTACATAAAAATTAATTTGTTTAGAATGCTGTAATCATTGCAAATTTGTTTTTTATACATATGCTGCTTAAGTTAATTATGTATTATAGCACATCCCAAATTTAATTTAATAACTTTTTAAATTTTCAAAATTTCTCCTATCAATAAGGTGTTTTAACAACTTAAAAGCAGCACTGAGCGACACCAATAAATATAAATATTAATTTGGTTTATCCATTCAATATATGTATTGCAGGTGATTGGCCAGGTGTTGTAGCCGCAAAGATAACCTTCAAGTAGAGTGCGCTGCAAATCTCACGTGTGCTTAAAAAAAATGCCGGCTGGAGTCGTAGATCTTTACAGCCAATTGACTCCAGACCGGGATGCAATAACAATGGTGACACTCTGCAATATACGCTAGCGTCTATAATAAGACCGCTGAAATTAAGCATGCACTAAGCCACACAACAAAAAATTATTCACTTTGCTGATAAAATTTAATTGCAGCAAACAAATATTATCATGTTAAATCTTTTGTTTTATTGTTCTTCTTCGTTTTGTGTTATTTAAATATGATTTAAATAGATTGATTTTTTATTTTCTGCATCTGCAACTGCACTTGGTAAGGTTTTTAGCGGAAATACGAATGATAGGCTGAACCACGATGTTTAGATCAAACAGAGTTGCTGTTAACGCCGATCAAATCGTGGGTGGGCAATTTAACGCCGTTATCAATACTTTTTAATCGGAACGATTATCGGGATTAATTGATAACACTGTTTGTCTGTTAATTTTAAAAGAAACAATAATTTGCCTATGCATATATTTCAAAAATAAATAAAATTTTAAATTTATATACAAAAAAAAAAAAAAAACACATTGCCGACCGTCACAAAACAGGTTATTTTGAGATTTAACTGAATTGAAAAATAAACTGGAAAACGGTTTGGTTATTTGCTTAAGCACTTTTGCAAGTCCTTAGCATGGAATATGCCAATTGAAGACCCATTGTCCTCTAATTCGTAACAATTGTTACCAATTCTTCGAATAACTTTAGCCTTTAAAAACTTTGGAGCTAATTTAGCATTATATGCTTTTACTTTATTGCTCTGCGAGAAATTGCGATGGTAAACAAAATCTCCTGGCTCAAACGAAACCTCTCTACATCTGAGATTATATATTTTCTTGTTTGTTTCGTATGCCCTTTTGATATTTTTTATACATTCGGTACGAATGATCTGCAATTTGTCATGGTGATTTATTCGATCACCTTCTGCTAAGTGTTCTATATTCCTCAGAAGCTCATACGTCTGCGCATGTGTAATCATTTGATTACCAAACAAAGCAAAATATGGGGAGTATCCTATAGCAGTATGATGAGCTGAACGTAACGCTACCGAAATTTCGCTCAATTTATCGTCCCAATGACGCTGATCTTTTCCCAAATATGATCTTATACCAGCTATTACAGATCTATTTAGCCGCTCTGAAGCATTTGACTGAGGACTATACACTGCTGTTAACATGTGTTGAACGCCGTACTTATTCAAAAATGCTTTAAATTGGTTAGCTCTAAACTGTGGGCCATTGTCTGTGACAACTACTTCTGGCACACCAAAAACATGAAAGATTTGACGTTCTAAAAATTCGATAGCCAAATCTGAAGAAAACTTTCGCAAAGGCTTCAAAAAATGGAATTTAGTCAGATGGTCTAACACGACAAAAACTCCTACGTTTCCTTTTTTTCGATCTGGGATATGGTCCTATAAAGTCCATATAAAGACGTTGAAAAGGTCGTTCAGATGACGAGCAAGCACCCATTTGTGGTTTAAGCGGAATATTAGGCGCTTTCGACTGTTTACAAGTATCACAACCGGTTATAAAATTTTTAACTTCAGAAGCCATTTGAGGCCAATAAAAATGACGACGCAACTTCTCAAGCGTTTTTCCAATTCCTCCATGAGCAGAAGTTGGCGGTGAGTGTGCATTCAGAATAACTTCTGAGGTCAACTCCTGTGGTATCCACAATTTCCAAACAGTAGACTCTGACTCAATATCTCCTAAAGAAAATTGTGTTCTTTTATAAACAAAGCCATCCAATAGCGTTAAATCAGGAAATTTATCTTCGTTTGTCTTCACGAACGATTTTAACTTTTCGTATGACTTAGAAGAAAAATGAGGTGAAGACAAATCAATAATAGGCAAAACAACATCAAGTTCTTCCACATTCATAAAGTCTAATCGTGACAATGCGTCAGGAACTATGTTTAAACTTCCTTTACGGTGTTCAATGGAAAAATTAAACCCTTGAAGTTTGATGGCCCATCTTGCTAAACGTCCATTCAAATCTGGCTGACGCATTAGCCATTTCAGACTAGCATGATCAGTTATAACTCGAAACTCGTGTCCCTCTACATATTCTCTAAACTTTTCTATCGACAGAACCGCTGCCAAACACTCTAATTCTGTTATAGAATAATTTTGTTGCGCTCTATTGAGTTTACTAGAGAAATAGGCTATGGGTCTTTCCATACCCTCATCATCTAGTTGTGCTAAGACTCCGCCTACTCCAGTTTTAGAGGCATCGCACTGGATAATGAACGGCAATTCAAAGTTGGGTGTTATAAGTAAAGGAGCTGATGTCAACATATCCTTTACTTTTTCAAAAGCAATTTGAGCTTCCTCTGTCCACTGAAATGTTTTACTTTTTTTCGTTAGATCGGTTAGAGGAGAGGTCAATGAAGCAAAATTTTCTAAAAAGCGACGGTACCAACCTGTTATACCGAGAAACTTTCGCATTTCTTTTACGGATCTGGGTGGCAACAAGTTTCTTATTGCTGATACTTTATTCGGATCTGGCTTTATACAACCGTTTCCTATGATATACCCAAGATAACGAACTTCCGGTACACACCAACGACACTTTTGTATATTTAAAGTCAGACCACCTTTTCGTAAAGTTTGAGCGACTTCTGCAAGTAAATCTAAATGAGACTCAAACGAATCACTGACCAACAAAAGATCATCCAAATATACGAAGACGCGATTTTTAAGATGAGCAGGTATAATAATATCCATCAAACGGCACATCGTCTGAGGAGCATTAGTTAGACCAAAAGGCATAACTTTAAAGCGGTACAATGGACGATTCGGTACTGTGAAAGCAGTAAAATCCTTTGACTTTTCATTTAGACTAATTTGCCAAAAAGCATGTTTTAAGTCCAATGAAGATATAAACTCTGCTTTTGGTAAACGTGACAAAATACCGTTTATTTTAGGTTGCGGATATGCATCTTTTACAGTAACTGAATTAACTTTTCGTGAGTCTAAGCATACACGAAATTTATCTTCTTTTTGTACCATTGTTACTGGACTGCTCCATGAACAAGTAGGAGGTGCAACTTCAATTACTCCAAGGTTAAGCATATTGTCTATTTCAGCATGTATTTTCTTTTCGACCGCTGGAGATACAGAAAAATATCTTTGTTTTATTGGTCGAACTCCTGCTTCAATTTCAATTTCATGTTCAATTAAACTGGTTTTGCCAAGACCGTCTTTCTCAAAATCAGGAAATAAAGAAATACATCTGCGCAATTTTTGTTGTTGTTGATTGGTCAAGTCCATACCAAGGGTTAACTCGTCTATTGAGAAATTTTCTAAAAGCTGCTTCATTAAGCCGAATGAGTTCCAAAAGTCAATCCCAAGGTATAAGTCTTGCTTAAGTTCAGGAATTATATATAAATTTATTAATTTTGATTCTCCACGAAATGTAATATTAGTTAACACATGACCGAGAATCTTATACTTCTTGCCCCCTGCTGTTTCAACAAAGGCTTCATGTGCTTTAAAAGGTTGCTTTGATTCTAAAAATTCTTTAGCTGCATTGCCACTAAGACAAGAAACAGAAGCACCTGAATCAAGAAGTCCATTAAATGTTTTATCAAATATTTTTACTTGAATAAAAGGTCTAATATCTTTATAGCTATTAGCTATAGAGTCAAGACTAAATACTAAATTTTTCATTTTATTTTTCACTGAAGAATAAAAGTCTTTTATGCGACAACTACTTCGATTTAATAATTTTTTACCTTTAATATCTACGTTGAAAATTTTATCTCTTAATGCTTTATACTCTTTAATTCGGATATGGTATGGTTTGATAGAAAAATTAATAGAATGTTTAGAATTTAAAGTGATTTTGTTAGAGTTTTCCGTTGGAACGTCAACAGACTTAAACTCAAACTTTTCCGAATTTAATTTTTCTTCGAGCGGAGGCTGTTGTATTTGCTTCCGCTCGCATGAGCGTTTCCCTGACAACGTTCGCAATTTGGTTTGAAGACATTTACTGCCCCACAACCATAACAGAAAATTGTTCTGTCTGCTAAACAAGCATCAAAACGGTGTCCTAATTCGCGACAATTCCAACAATGTATCTTTGAATCATCGGTTTTAACACTTTTCTTTATTTCGCAAATATCAGCGTCTAACGATGGATCGTCAATTGCAGAGTCTTCACCATCGACTTCATGTATTTGCTTTCTCATAACGGGTTTAAATTGGCTCTTTTCCAATTCAAGATTAAATGCTTCTCTACGCAAAACTAATTTACGGAGGTGGCTTACACTCTGAATGTCTAAATAAAATAGCTCTTTTCTTATAATTGGTTTAAGATTTCTTTTTAAGAATTTCAACAAATTCTAATTCACCAATAGGATAGCGAAGACGATCAACTAAAAGTAAAATACTGTGATGAAAATCGTCAAAGCTTTCTATTGGTTGTTGCTTACGTTCACGTATTAGCTCTCTTACATCTGCGTCTGAAAGCGGATCATGAAAATGTCCCTTTAAAGCAGAACTCAAAGCTAGCCAAGTGATACGTTCAACTGTACGTCGATATCGCCAGTACCATTCACTTGCTCTTCCTGTAAACATAATATGAATATGTTCGCATAGCAATGTAAAATCACCACCGAGACTATCATGTGTTAACGCCGAAACCATGTATAAGAATTTTCCCACTGGCATACTAAGATGAGAGCCACTAAAAGTTAACTTCCAGCTACTTATCAAGTTAGCAACCTTGCTGCTATTTAACGCAATATTTGAGTTATTTGGTCTATTGATTTCGAATGAATTTGTAATAGGTTGTTCATCTAAAGTCACAGGATTTGGTAATCGACTAGCTGAATGTAACGATTGTTGATTACCTTGATTTGATTGAAGATTGTTTCGAAAATCTTGCGGAACTAATTGAGGAAATGGTTCTCTGGGCCACTCTGGTTCCAAAAGAACTCTACTTTGCAAATCCAAATTCTCAATTTGCTGTGTAAGTTGTGAAAGAGCATTTTGAATTTGGTTCATTTGAGAATTGAAACGCTGTTCGACTTGAGTCGTTATTCTCTGCTCAAGCAAGCTTTCACGAAGATCTGAATTTAATATTCGATTAGAGTTTGAATGTAAAGAATTATCTGTAGTAACAATATCATTGGTTGGAGCTGCTTGTACTACATTCGGTCCAGGTAACGAATAATTTCTATTAGATATTACTGAATGCGTCTTTTTCTTTCTTTGGCTATTCGACAATATCGCTTGATTTATTCGACTAGGGGTCTCTTCAATGTTGTGTTGAATATTTGCAGGTTTCTCTAACTCCATTAAACTGGTTCTAGTAACTGAGCTACGACACTGTGGACAAGTTGCAGATTTATTCAACCAATTTAAAATACAAACACTATGATAAATATGTTTACAACGCGTAATGACCCTTGATTCTAGTGCATGCATTTGCTGAGAACATACAACACATATTGTCTCATCAATTGCTATCGACATTCTGTTTTCGTTACTATGACGAACGGACATTATATAAATTTCACAAAGCAATTAAAGTTAGAGTTAAATCGAACCCGCGAATAACTTTCTTTCTTCTCTTTTGTTTTCAAATATTATATATAAATATGTCTTAAATAAGGAAATGCCAAAACAAAACAATGATGTTATTAAACTCAATTTGATTCCCCAAAAATTTACATTAAATTTACTGGAAATAAGATGTTAATATTTTTTTTTTTTTTTACATTGCAGTACCAAAGATAGGTTAACGTTTTTTCCATATAGAGCCAAAACAATTAAATTCCAATCACTTTGCATTACTACAATGTATTTCCAGAATAATTTTGAATTAGTACAATAGTTGTTTATTTCGGGATAGTCTGTTTGATGATAATTACATAAACAACCCTATGTTCCACGAAAATAGTTACCAAAGAATAATTCAAAATTGGAACAAAACAAATATGCATTAAGCGGAATATAATATATATAATAATATAAATCTCTTCAGCCAAATGAACACCCGTTGTGCCCCACGTTGGGCGCCACTTTTGTAATGGTGAACTGCTAGAATAATATAAAATTAATCATATCATCTTTAGTTTCTTTTCGAAGTTGGTTTGTGATCAGCACTAGGGGAGTTTTCGGCTAGGACTCGCCGGATGGGGGGGGATCTTTTCTTCGAATTAAAAAAAACATTCGTTCTTACAAGAGATTGTGCTGATCAAGCCAATGGAGATGTTAAAAATCAAATTGAGCTAAACTGTTCAACAACAGCCAGGTGTAATGCTGTGTATTACCCGCCCTACCATGCTATCGTATCTCAAAACCACAATTAAACAATAGCCCAAAAACAGACATCAAAGTTAATTTACGGCATTTTCCTTAAATAAAAAAAATATTACTCCGATTTCATATTAGAATTATTAAGCAAATCTATTTCAAATATTAAAAAAAAATTGAAGCTATACAAAAGTCACATTAAACAAACAAATTATTTAAGCTAATACAGTTGTATCGCGTTATAAAAAAATTAGAATAATACAATAATCAAAGAAAATATATATGTATAAATAGATAAGTAATGCATATATTCTGAGCCATTAAAAAAAAGAATGATACTAATAAAAAAATATGTTTTTGTTACAACTTACTGCACATGCATCGTTGAAGGCCTTCGTTGCTGCCGGTGAAGTAAATAGCTGTAAAAAAAAATGTTACAAAATGCTCTGGCTTGCTCTTCTTGATATCTTTCATTACTTAACATTTTTGTTTTTATAAACTTTTTAGAAATTAATACATAATAATTATTTTTTTTTCAAAATACAAAAGTTAAAGAAAACATTATTAACCGTATTTACATAGATTTCGTTTTACATTAAAACATTTAGTTATCAATACTGAATTACATAAAAATTAATTTGTTTAGAATGCTGTAATCATTGCAAATTTGTTTTTTATACATATGCTGCTTAAGTTAATTATGTATTATAGCACATCCCAAATTTAATTTAATAACTTTTTTAAATTTTCAAAATTTCTCCTATCAATAAGGTGTTTTAACAACTTAAAAGCAGCACTGAGCGACACCAATAAATATAAATATTAATTTGGTTTATCCATTCAATATATGTATTGCAGGTGATTGGCCAGGTGTTGTAGCCGCAAAGATAACCTTCAAGTAGAGTGCGCTGCAAATCTCACGTGTGCTTAAAAAAAATGCCGGCTGGAGTCGTAGATCTTTACAGCCAATTGACTCCAGACCGGGATGCAATAACAATGGTGACACTCTGCAATATACGCTAGCGTCTATAATAAGACCGTTGCATCACAAGCAAACACAAAAATTATTCACTTTGCTGATAAAATTTAATTGCAGCAAACAAATATTATCATGTTAAATCTTTTGTTTTATTGTTCTTCTTCGTTGTGTGTTATTTAAATATGATTTAAATAGATTGATTTTTTATTTTCTGCATCTGCAACTGCACTTGGTAAGGTTTTTAGCGGAAATACGAATGATAGGCTGAACCACGATGTTTAGATCAAACAGAGTTGCTGTTAACGCCGATCAAATCGTGGGTGGGCAATTTAACGCCGTTATCAATACTTTTTAATCGGAACGATTATCGGGATTAATTGATAACACTGTTTGTCTGTTAATTTTAAAAGAAACAATAATTTGCCTATGCATATATTTCAAAAATAAATCCCAACTAAAATCAAAGAAACCCTTTAACCCTGTCAACGTAGTCTACGAGACTATTCTAGCTAGTTTGTCGACCAATTTATTATCATCAATGGATCTGTGGCATGGGGCTTTACTAGTAACTTTACAATTTACATCAGCAAGTCGTTGAACCTGGTTTAAGCTTTAAAGATACCCGTCCATAAGCCAAATGTGGTGCATTTGGTAAATGGTGCTGCATGTGGGACATCAAAACTGCGAACATTACCACAAGGTAACGGTGAGTAAAGGTAAAAGGGATGAGTTTCTATGGGGATTGTATGTTTTAGTGCCATATCGATAGTGTATAGATAGGATGATACTCTAACTGGTTTTACCTAATTTGGGGTAAATACATTCATAAATATTTAACAGTTTACACTATGTGTGGCTTGTATACGAAATCGAAAAACGATTCATGATATATATTTAAGAGGGGTTCCTTTAATAGCTTCAGGGTTTTAAATATAGTCGCCGCTTTTGTATAGATTTAAGGTAAAGGCAGAAAATTAATAGCCTACCAGCCAGTAACTGGACTCTTCTTATGGCGCCCGACATGAATATGCTTGAAATGCTTTCAACTTGTTAGGTTAGGTCAGAATGACCGACGAGAATTTTCGTGACGTCACCTAGGCCAGATAGGCCCATTGCGATACCATATAATCCCTCATTTATTCCTTTCTACATGAAGCAGCTAGATTTCCTTATGAAGACGGCTACTGCACCAATCTTGACTGATGCAATCACCACCAGACTATCGAGAAACGGCCTACCAAGTACGGTAAACCTTATTCTCCCAAGGGCTGGGCAGTGGCAGAGAAAATGTTCTACTGTCTCCTCCTCAGGCGTCTAGTGAGAGCTCCAACCATCATGGAAAGAGTCTGTCTCTTATGGCGCATGAGTTGGGCTGTTCGTTTAGTGTTATACTCTGGCCTGCTTCAGAGATGCCATGGGAATTCCTCTCTAACTCCTCTCAGGAGGAATAATATAATTTGTACCTTCTCTGGCCAATCTATTTGCTTCGCAATTACCAAATATATCTTGGTGACCCAAAATCCAAGTGAGGTAAATATCCCACTGCTCAGCCATCTCGTTGAGAGATATGCGGCACTGGGAGATAGTTTTAGATATGTTATAGCCTGACTATCCGAGAAGATGTGTACTCTACTACTTAAGTGGTGCCCTAGATAATGCATGGCTTTGTGCATAGCGATCATTTCAGCTTGAAAAACTCTGCAGTGATCGGGAACTCTGAATGATTCTCTAATCTCCAGGTCCGGATACCTCCTATGGCGTTGGTTTCATAATGGGGTAGGTCTCCCCAATGTGTTCTTGTTGGGATAAAAATTTTGTACTTCCTACCAAATGTTGGGTATGATGTACAGTAGTCTGTGGCTGGTGGCGAGGACACTAGAAGGTTGTGTATCTTCGAGTGTCCTTAGTTGCAATTGAGCCAGCCTGATGTCGCCCTAACTCTCATAGCTGTGTTCGTTGTGGCAACTTGTTACACTGTCTAATTTCACCATTCTTAAATATCGATTAAAGTATAGACTCAGAAAATTATTTACGATAAAAGACCCCTAGCTCGAAAAAGTGTTATAATGACCTTGTTAAGAAGTGTTATTTAAGGGGGGTTCCAATAACGATTTATCCAAAATAACCACCAGTTGTTCATGCGTTTAAAAAACTTGTCTTTGTGTTTATACCCTCTCAGTTTCATATCTTTAAACAGAAAAAAAAAACTTTAATGAAAAAAAATGTAAAAAACGAGCAAAGCATCTGGAGCACATTAATCGGCACATCTCGTGCATTGATCAATGGCAGTGTCTTGGTCCCTAGAGTACTTGCGCTTTCGAAAATAACAAAAAAAAAAAAAAAAAAAAAAAATGTGAGGAAAAACGGATGCTCGCGTGAAATCAACGCACATCCTGTCACATTGTAAAACCCCATCAGACTCCAAAATGCACATGTATGTAAGTCCTGCCCCATTCATTGTCATTCGCTTAAACATTTACACGCAACTTGTCGGCGACTCGACTCGACTTGACTCGACTCTATTCTATTCAACATGGACCGACTCACTGACTGACTGAGTGACTGAATGACGGACTGAAGTTGTGATGTATTTCTGCGTGATATTTGATTGTGTCGCTCATACAATATCCCCCTCTCTCTTTCTCTCTATTTCTTTCGTTTACACATACATGCACACGTATCTCACGCGCTCGCGCCTGACACTGATGGATGTCAGTCGTTTGTCAAAATGCTGCGACTGCGAGTGCAAACTGAAAGAAAAATGGCAGAAAAATTTCAACTGTAAACTGAAAGCGAAATGGAAATGAAAACATTGCTTTGACACACACACACACACACGCACACAAAGCAGCACACAGCAAGCTAGCTAGCGAGCAGGGAAACTGTTAACCAAGTGCGTATGTGGCACATACGAGAGTAGTTCTGTAAGTTGTTTAAATTTAAATAGAAGTGGACAAAATATTTGAGGGTAACTTACGCACAATAAAATTAAGGCAAAACACTATGCGTCAGTCGAAGCAAGATATATTTTGCAGAATGAGCGACAGTTTGCCATTGAGGTAGCACAAGCAACTCATTTGGGAATGTGTGAATGAATGAATGGAAAAATGAATGGCAGAGTTGTTAGTTTTAGTGCAAGGAACATTGCACGATTATCTGAAATGAGTGCAGCGTGTTTTGGGATCGAATAGTAACTACAGCAATACTATAGTAGATGCTGATGACTAGATAGATAGCACTTGCCGATTTGACTTAGATTTTTAGCTGTCTGTCTGTCTGTCAGTCTTTCAGTCTTTTTCATATCACTAACATTTTTTAAAGCTGTCACTCTACTATCGCTTACCCATTCGCATTAGTGTCAATGGACATTGACGGGTGGTTTGTATTGTTCGAGTTTATTTTGAGCTAAGCAGTCAGTTTAATTGGATTTAGATGTTTTACTGATAACTTGAAACGCTTTAAGCGCTTGTAATGAGGAGTAAATCGATTTGCGGGTAGTAGAAGTTTATTTAGTTTTTAAATCGATATTTTATCATAAAGCGAAGTTTGAAATACAGTATATACCGCCTATATGCAAAACATATAATGCACGAAAATTTTTGCATGTAGACAATTATTGCATAAATTCGATATCGCATATGTGCAAATCATTTGCATTCAAGCAATCAATTGGATGTAGGAAAAAAAAATTCATATAACCAATCAACTTTTTTTGTTATATATTTTGTAATTTTCATT